>CM034306.1:35407839-35667991 GCA_019925795.1 Dendrobium chrysotoxum | reverse complement strand
ACACTCAGGGGGAGAGCTTGAGTGAATTAGAGTTTCTGTTCAAATTTTGTTCAGATCGTCCTGGACGATTTCCATATCGTCCTGGACGATCCAGCCAAAATAGAAACCCTAATTAGGGCGACTAAGTTAAGAGGGTCTGATTAAGCAGATCATCCTGGACGATCTCTGGATCGTACGGGACGATATGCCCAAATCAGAAATTCTCAGCCACTAGATCAAGTTAGGAAAATTCTTATTTTTAGATACTTGGTCTGATCGTCCCGGACGATTCAGTACAACCATGCCTAATTTAATCTAGTAATTAAGAAAAGCAATTTATTTTTGGTTGATACGATCATATCGTCCTGGACGATCGCAGGATCATCCCGGACGATCATGATCGTTTAGTGCATTTTCAGCTGTACGACCCGAACTGTGTTCAGGACGATTTGGGCCCTTTTGAACTAATCGTACAGGACGATGTCCCAATCGTCCTGGACGATCAAGTCATTTTTTGGTCGTCCAGCACAGATTTCTCTGGATGACCCGAGCTGTCCTCTGGACGATTTTCCTTGATTTGCACTAATCGTCCCGGACGATTGCAAGATCGTACGGGACGATATGAACAACTTTTTCTACTGATCGTCCAGAAGAGCCTAATCGTCCAGGCTGAAATAGCTGAATTTGAACTGATCGTACAGGACGATCTACCAGTTGAGATTTATGGCAAATTTTAAGCCCTCCTTTAAAAGAACTTTTTCCAAAAATAAGAAATATCTTTTGCTGCCTTCCTTCCCTGAGAAAACCCTAGAGAGAGAGAGAGAGTTGGGAGAGAGAGAAGATCTTGTGAGGAGGAGTTAGTGAGGGATTCACTAAGGTTGCTCCAAGCACGGATCAGAGTCATCTTCTCCGCTCGTCGTCTTTCGTCTAGTCGGTGTTCGTCGTGGGAGGATCGTTCGCAAGAAGATCCGGGGTTCTCTGCCCACTTCAGGTGGAAGCAAAAGGAGTTCGAAGGTTCTCTGCCTGCTTCAGGAGGAAGCTAAAGGAGGTCAGGTTCTCTGCCTCACCGTGTGGTGAAAAGGAGGTGTTTGTACAGGCTTCTCCGCCTTGCTGTGGGAGCAAAAGAGAGACACTTTTTGTTTAGTGCAATACCCGGAGGGAGGCTCCGGGGAGTTGACGTCGGTCAAGTTGACCGAACCACTATAAAATCTGGTTTGCTTTTCTGATTCAGTTTTGCACTTTACTTTTCTGATATTAACTGCTTGGGTGAATATCTGTGGTTGATCTTTTCATTCTTGTTTATGTGTTTCTGTTGCTACGTATCGAAAAGATTTTCATTATTATCGTAAAATTTTTAAATAACCAATTCACCCCCCTCTTGGTTAGCCTCGGGACTAGTTCACTAGGGCCTTAACATCCCTATCGAACTTTCATATCATCCTGGATGATGCATTATAATCATGCCTAAATTAGTCAAGTGATTAAGAAAAGTAATTAAGATTTGATTGATTCGATCATATCATCCTAGATGATCATAATATTATCTTAGATGATCAATTAGAAATCCTAATCGTATAGTGTATTTGACCTGGACGACCCAAACTGTCTGCCAGATGATATTCCTGATTTTGAACTAATTATACGGAATGATAGCAATTTTATCCTGGACGATCAAGTCATTTTGAAATCATCCAGCATGGTTATCCTGTACGACCCGAACTATGTACCAGATGATTTTGGGCAATTTTAAACTAATCGTACAGGATGATATGCATATCATCCTGTACTATCAAGTCATTCTCTTTTTATCATTCAGGCTTTTCTCTTGGATGACCCAAACTATCCTCTAGATGATATTTCAATTTTAAACTAATCATCCAGGATGATCGTAAAATTATCCCGGACGATCAGAATAAATAATATATTCTAATCGTGCAGAGGAACTAGATCATCCAGGCCAAAAGGGTCTGATTTACACTGATCGTACAGGACAATCTTTGACGATAAGTTGAGATTTAGGATAATTTTTTAGCCCTTCTATTTATGGTCTCTTTCTTGCTTATGTATAAATCTTTTATCATTATCCTCACTTGAGAGATTCTTGAGAGGGAGAGGGAGAGCTTAGGAGAGAGAGAGAGGATCTTGGGAGGGGGAGTTTGTGAGGTGTTTACAAAGGTTACTCAAAGAAAGAATTCGAATCGTCATCTCCAGTCATCATCCCTTGTCCCTTGGTGTCTCTATGGGAAGGATCATTAGCAAGAAGATCAAGGTTTTCTGTCTGCTTCAAGAGGAAGAGAAATGAGGTAAGTTTCTCTGCCTGCTTCAAGAGGAAGCAAAAGGAGTTTGGGTTGTCTGCCTCACTGGGTTGGTGAAAAGGAGTTTTTGTAAAGGCTTCTCCGCCTTGCTATGGGAGTTGAAGGAGAGTCACTTTGGTTTAGTGTAATACCTGGAGGGGAGGCTCCAGGGAGTAGATGTAGGTCAAGTTGACTAAACCACTATAAAATCTGGTGTGTTCTTTCTGATTATTTTTTGCACTTTACTTTTCTATTGATGATCATGTGATTGAAGTTATTATTTTATTTCGTTAAACATCTTCACATCATCATGAAATTCTAATTATTTTAAAACATTTGAAAAGGTTTTCAAAATCATTTTTGCTTAAGAATTTTTAAAACTACTAATTCACCCCCCTCTTGGTTAGCCGCGGGCTAGTTCATAAGGGCTTAACATCCCTAAGAAACTTTCAGTTATTTGGCAACATAATTGAGTTTTTAGGGTTTTCTGAAGCCCTCATTTTAGGCACATCGTACTGGATGATCCTACGATTGTGCTGGATGATCTTTACCTCCAGAATTGAGTTTTTAGGGTTTTTGGAGCCCTCTATTTAAGCTTTCTTAAGTCACTTGGTAAGTGCCTTTGGCAGCCATTTAGGCTTCATTTTTCTAGAGAAAACTTGCAAAAGAGAGCCTTGAAAGGGAGAGAGAAAAAGGTGGAGTTTGCGAGAGCGAGAAGATCCTTGGAGGGGGTTTCAAGGGAGTGTGAAGGGGGTTTCACACGGTTGATTCGGTAAGCTTGTACTTTAATACCATCGAATTTAAGGTTTGTCTTGAGGGAAGTTTTGGGAAGAAGATGATCTCTTTGGTGTCAAAGGACTAGGTTCTCTGCCTTCACCAAGATGAAAAAGGATTCTAGGTTCTCTACCTTTACCAGGAGGGTGAAAAAAGATTTCAGGTTCTCTACCTCACCAGGAGGATGAAAAGGATTTTAGGTTCTCTATCGCACCGCGGGAGGTGGAAGAAATTTTGTAAGGGCTTCTCCGCCTAGCTGTGGGGGCTAAAAGAGAGTCACTAAGGGTTTAGTGCAATACCTGGAATGGGAAGTTTTGGGGATTAGACGTAGGTCAGGTTGGACCGAACCACTATAAATTTTGGTGTGTTCTTTCTGATTATTTTTCATACTTTATTTTTACTGCGATTAACTGCTTGGGTAAAATCTCTGATTTATCTTTTTATTATTGATTTAATTAGTTTTCACTGTAAGATATAAAAAGATTTTTCTTTTTATTTAAAGAAGTTTTTAAATCACCAATTCACCCCCCCCACTTGGTTAGCCTCAGGACTAGTTCTTTAGGGTTTAACACTCCTCATGAACTTTCATTAAATTCCTCCACATAAGAGGTAAGCAGAACACCCAAAGAAGCCACGGGTGAAACATGACTGATAAAATTCAAGTCACATGAGGACTCAATTTGAACAACCCTGTTAACATCATAAGTTTCTATATTATGCCTAACCAGATCATTACAATGCCATCTTTCATAATAATATTAGCTTCCGAATCCCCATTGTCAATAGACAACACACCATTACCCCCCTTATCATCAAGCTGATGCTCCAAACCAATAACTTTAGTTTCCAAATGGTCAATAGGAGAAGCTACTAGATTACCAGCTGGCATATTTCCAACCATTAATCCACCATCACCAGGAACAACTTCATCCTCCACACTGACAACCAAAGGAGTTTGTGGCATGTCAAAAACCCCTCTATGACCTTCTTTCCTTAGTTTTAGTAGAGTGAGGGCTCTTAGGTGTAAGAGCTCTAAAGAGTTTTAGTGAGAAGACTCTTATACTAGTTGGGAGGCTAGTGGTGAGGCCTCTCTATTATACTGGGTACAAAAGGAGGGAGACTTCTTGAGAGAGAGAAGTGGAGTACAAGGATGTTCTACAATCCCTATGAAGGAGAAAGGCTTCTATGCCTTACTGGGAGTAGAAGGAGTGGATAATAAAATTGCTGAAGAGTGGACTCAAGGGAATGGACATGGGTCAGGTTGATCAAACAGCTATAAAAATTTGGTTTACATTCTTTCTCTTTTCTTTTACTTTATTAGTTGCTTTTTTACTTGCTGCTAATATATGTTATTATTGTAAAAGAATTTGATTTCTTAAATAAATTTTTTTTTTACAAGATGAATCCTAAGTTTTTTATAAAGATTTATTATTCAACTTTATTGCCCTTAAATTTATTTTGAAATAAAATTTGAATATGCTGCAAATTATTATTACTACTCTGAAAAGTATGTTTTAAAAAAATGAGCCAATTCAACCCCCTCTTAGATGTGCCTAGTCACATACAATCACATGCACACCAAAACATTCAAAGCACAAAACATGTTAAGAATAAATAACATGCACATAAATTTATGAAAACTCAATAGAATGAACTAGAGGGGTTATAATTCTATAGTAGTAAGTATTACAATCCTCCCTCCTGAAAAATGTCATACTCGACTCATACTTCATATTTTAAAACATATTATAATCTGAATAAATTAGGGTAAAACTTTCTCATCTTAGATTCATTCTCGCAAGTTGCTTCTCTTTTAATCATGTGCCTCCATTATACTTTGACCATTAGAATTTATTATTATCTTAATTTCCTGACATCATATGCCAAAATTCTTTTTGATTCTTCTCTATAGCTAAAATTTGGACGTACCTAAACAACATATGCCAATATTCAATTTCCAGGGGTCAGATACACATTTTCTCAATGGTGATATGTGGAATACACTATGAATATTAGACATATACTCAAGCAACAGTAACCTGTAAGTAGACTTCTCAACTCTCTCTGACACTTCAAAAGGTCCATTGTACATTGGATCCAACTTTCCTTCTTTCCTAAATCTAGTAATACCTTTAATTAGTCTTATCTTCACATATATAAAGTCTCTAATTTGGAATTCTATAAATTAGTGTTTTACATCATAATACTATTTCTACATGTCTTGTATGGTGTTCAATCTATCTTCGATCAAATAGATTTTTTGTAATGCCACAAGATCTAACTTCTCTTGCCTTTAATGCATCATACTTACCATTGTATTCAGGCTATGTCAGTAGCTATTCACTGAGGTAGATAAAGATGGAGATTACTATATCTGCCTATAGCATCATATGAAATGGCTTGCATTTTCAACTCATGTCTACATAAGATAATAATGGACCAAGTATTTATGTAACTTATTAAAGTTAATTGAAGTTTTATATTAAAGTATTGAATATTACTTCTATCATAGATTGATTCATCAATATATCTTAGTTTCAAGACATTTTATCACTTTCACCTAAATTGTTTTTTATTTTATCACAAATTTAAAATTATCAGTTGACTGATATTACATTGATATGCGCCAAATTACTAAAAAAGTTAATTTGGTTCATCCATAAACCTTGAAGCTGCTAGCATGATGCCACAAGAATTTTATTTTTGGTTTTATCTTTGAAGGGTAAAATTAAGCTTTTCAAAGAACTAATGTTGCAACCATTTGTTATATTATTGAATGTGGATAAGTAAATGTGCCACTAATTTGCATTGATGTTTCTTTAGCTACCTTGAGAGATAGACTAATGCTTTACTATCAACTTAAAAAGAGAAACAAATTTTATTTTGATAATCAAACACAATATATAGAATGTAAAACACATCCTGATGGATAAAAGAAACATTCACCTATCATTTTGAAATTGAAACTAACAAAGGATATGCTTTAGTCTGCATCCAAAAGATTTTTCCCCTATTTTAGCGAACTAAATAGGGTTTATTTTAATCTGAGTTCTTGGGCTTCTATAGAGGCAAGCCTCTATAGTTAATTATATCTCCCAAGAAATTTTTTTTGATTAAAGTAGATATTAGACTTATTTTAGATTTAAAATTTAATAGATTTGATTTAAAAATTTAAAGATTTTAATTAATCATTTTGGAAAATTTTGAGAGTTTATAAATCTTATTTGAAGGTTGGAATAAGCATCGCAGAAGGAAGTTTGAGGGTTGCAAATGCATCTAGACATGCTTGCTTGGAGTGCGCTGCCAGCTAACCACATAAGCACATAAATTTAAAACTATGATTTCTAGGTCTAATGCTTGTAGGTAAGAAAGCTATTTTTTAACATAAAAAATAAAGAGTTTGGTTTAAATTTATAATGAAAGTTAAGTAATATGAATCAAATCAAATGCACCTAACTAATACAGTTTTGATGCAAAACGCCCTAAATTCTACGTTTGATTTTTTGCTAACACTAAATTTTCTAAAAAATTTTAAGTCCAAATTTTCTAAAAAAAAGTCTGGCAACATAACGACCCTAACCCATAGGAAAATTATGGCTTGTGTCCTGGGCTAGTGTATGTTACATAAAGAAAAATGTATGTATGTATGCATGTCTGGGTAAATGTACTCTTGTATATAATATGCTATCGAATCATCCTAGAACTAATATTTTAAATTTGACTTTTACATTTACATTGAGAACCTAAGTATATCCTAAAGACAATGTACAGTAAGGAAAACATATAAGCAAGAAATAAGAGTGCAATGCAATCCTACATGCAGCTACCAAACATAGTGCACTATGTAGGTAAAAGAGTGTAAACATGTATGTTTATGCAAGGTATTGAAAGTAAATAAACAAACATAAAATGCCCTCTAAAAATACATCTGTAAGCACACCAAAAAAATTACCAGCCTAGCCTAAGCTAAAGTTAAATGTCTTAGAAAATCATCTACAATGTGTGAAGAAGGTTGTGTGGCTTTAATATGTCATAAGGAGTTTTATTGTTTGTGTTGTTTAGATTTGAAGTTATTTGTTTATTAAAGGCTAAAGGGAGCTTTTTAATTTGGATTCTACTATAAATGATTTAGTATTTTATTATTTAAGTTTTAAAATGTTTTAGTTTGATTGTTTAATTTTAAAGATCCATGTAAGTTAATGACTCCAAAGTGTAGAAGTCACTAACTTATAAGTCCTAAGGCTCATAAATGTAATGCATTCATTCTCCCATATAAAATAGAATGATTGCATAGAGTCCTTGAAGTTTATGTTACTGTTTTAAATAACGATTTATGAGATAGTTATTATAAAGAACAAGTTAATCAAAATACTCTAAATGTCTTTGAAGTACTCAACCCGACATCCTAAGCCCTATAAATCCAATGCATGTATTCACTATAAATCTGATTTAATGTTCTTTGATTTTATTTTATTTATTTGTCATTTATTAACATTTATTGAATTTTTAATTATTTATTTAATTCCCTCCTCACATAAGGAACTTGGTTTGGTTTTGATTAATCAAACCAATCTCAAATATTCAAGGGATTGATACCTTTGGTTAAGGATAACCTATGGATCAATCCATGAATTTGGGATTAATTAGATTAATAATTAATTAATTAATTAATTAATTAATAATTAAAGTTTAATTTTAAATTAAATTAATTTTAATTAAAATTAGAAGTTGATTTCAAAGATTGATTATTTTCTTGTAAGAAAAATACATCATTTAGATTGCAAAGACTGTAACATTATTCTGAGTGAAAGTCTATGTTCCCAGCATGGCTTATTAGTTTTAGACTTTAAGATGAAGAGGTAGAATATAAAAAATATAGTGTATCATTGTTCTATGATTAGATGGTGGCATTTAAAAAACTTCACCAAAAATATCTTTGAGAGTAAGATTCAAGATTTTAAGATTTTGTCGGTGCATGAGGAAGCTAATGTTATGTGGGAAATAGTAACTTATAATATTAAGAATGTTGTAAAGGATGTGCTTGGAGTATAAAAAGAAAAAGCTTCTAATAGTAAAAATAGTTGGTGGTGAAATTAAATGTGTAAGAAAAGATAAAAAATAAGAAGCTCTGTTATAAAAATTAGTTTAGATGTAAAAACTCTTAAAATTGAGAAAAATATAAAATTGCCCATACGGAATCTAAGAAAATAATCTGTAATTCAAAGACTTTAACTTTTAATGATTTTTATAATAGATTAATTACTAAAGAGGACGAAAGATATATGTATAAGCTCGCAAACCAAAGAGATATTAATAGTAAGGATTTAGTATAAGTGAAATACATTAAGGATGAAGATTTAAAAGTAGTTTTTTTAAAAGAAGATATTCAGCAAAGGTGGATGAGATATTTTGCTAAGCTTTTCAATGAAGATTGTGAAAGTATGATTAACTTTAGTTATCTTAGCACTCTAAATGAAAAAAAGAGATTTTTGTTTTTATCAGCGTATTACTAAAATTGAAGTTATAAAGGCTTTAAAGAAAAAGAAGTGTGGGAAAGCTGTTGGACCTGATGATATTCCAATAGAGGTGTGGAAATGCTTAGGAGATGAAGGAATTTATTAGCTTATTAATATTTTTAATATTATTTTGAAGACTAAAAATATGCCAGATATGTGGAGAATGAGTATGTTGATTCCTATCTTTAAGAATAAAAGTGATGAATAAAATTGTGTGAATTATAAAGGAATTAAGTTGATGTGTCATACTTTAAAACTATGGGGGATAGTTATGGAGCATAGGTTACAACATAATACTACTGTTCTCAAAATCAATTTGGATTCATGCTGGGTTGGTCTACTATGGAAGCCATACATTTATTGAGAGGTTTGATGGAGAAGTATAGAGAGAATAAGGAGGATCTTCATATGATATTGTTGCACTCCAGGATCCCTAGCACTTGATTTTGACGATGATAAGTAATATTGACTGAATTACTATGTTCTTCCTTAAAAATATAAATATTTATTTTTGTATGTGTGCACTAACATTTCAGGTAATATACACATCGGTCAAGACTGTTGGAGACTCAAGACTGGGTAGAATAGGATGTAAAAGAATTTATATTTTATACTTTCTTTAAGTTTTTATTTTTTTTGGTCTACCATAGAAGAGTGTATGCAAATGGGATGACCATGCACACACACACACAGGGGGAGAGTTTCCTTTTTTTTTAAGTAAAAATATTTTTGTTAAGAAAATCATACTGTATGATTTTTAATCGTACTGTACGATTTATCATTAAAACTCAGGCTTAATGGCTAATTCTGAATGATTAGTTTGTGAACTAATTGTACTGTATGATCAAGATCATACTATATGATTTTTTTCCATCTAAAAACCCTATCCACTAGCATAGTTTAGGTAAGATTTTAAATTTGATTTTTTGAACTAATCGTACTGTATGATCATTTGAAATCTTGCTAAAATTATCCCTCATAATCAGGTAATTAAATCTTGGTTTTTTAATTACTGTCAATCGTACTATACAATATTAATCATACTGTACGAACAATAGAGACAACTTTTGGTCATCCCATAGATCATACTAGACAAAACCATGATTTTTTTAACTATTCATCCCGGACGATATTTATATCGTATATGATGATAGCTTAAATTGAACTAATCATATTGTACGAATTGTACAGTGTGGGATGATTTACAGAGACAAATTTTGATCATCTCATAAATCATCCCGTATGAATAGTTAAAAATAAATTGATGATCCAGTATAATCTCTTGATCGTACTGTATGATGTTATTAAAAATTTGTGAACTATTCGTCTGCCTTTATACTGGATGGAACTAATTTTGAACTGATTGTATTGTACGATATTGGATCGTACTGTACGAACAACATCATCTGAATCGAATCATTAGGGTTTTTTGAAGCCCAATTTAAAAGAAGCTTTTCTTATTTAAGGAGTAGTGGTTGTGATTATTATGTAAAAAGGAGGAACATGATAACTGAAGAAACTCTTGAGAGGGAGCTTTTGAAGAGATCTAGGGTTTGTGAGAGGAAGGAGAAGGTGAGCTTGAGCATGAGGGAGAAGAAGTGTGAGGGGATCACATGGTTGCTCCGAGCTAGCTGCACGCTTGGTGCTTCTGTGGGCTTGGTGAGTCTTGTGAAAGCTTTCTAGGGAGAGAGGCTTCTAGGTCAACGTCCTCAAGGTTCTCTGCCTTCTCCAGGAGGGAGAAAAAGGAGAAGGTCTGCTGCCATCACCAGGAGGGTGACATAGCGTATGGTACTCCACCACACCGGGGAAGGTGAAAGTGAGTTTTATAAAGGCTTCTCTGCCTTATTGTGGGAGCATAAGGAGAGTCAACTCTTAATAGTACAACTCTCAGAGTGGGGGACTCCGAGGAGTCGACGTAGGTTAAGTGACCGAACCACTTTAAAAAATTTTGGTGTGCTTTTTCCATTTTTTGCATTTTTACTTTTCATGCATTTATTTTTAGTATTAACTGCTTGGTGAAAAATCTAGTTTTAGCTTTTCATTGTGAGATTTAAAATTGTTTCACCACTATTGTAATTGTGTACGAATCATTAGATTCCGCATTTTACTAGTTAAGTTTTATTTTAAAAAATTTGAAAAATCTTTTAAAAACTAGAACTCGTGTTTAGGATTTATTTTTAAAATACTAATTCACCCCCCTTTGGCGTATCATGTACTTTCAAGTGGTATCAGAGCGAGGTTTAAAAATAGTATTTTAGAAAATCTAAAAATATATAATCCATGGCACAGTTTGGTAACTGTAACACTATGGAGGATCTTTTAATAACCTATCCACCCTTATTTGATAATATACCATTTGACTTTTTGAAAATTCACATGCCTACATTTTTATAATCTATAGACTACCGCATGTGGATATTGGTTCAAGAAGGTTACTCTGCACCTTTTTGTCTCATGAATGGTGTTAAAACTATTTTATCATTTAATGAATAGAGTAATGAGGATAGGGAATTCGCATAATTAAATATTAAATGCTTGAATTATTTCTTTTGCACATTTAAATCAGAAGATTATATGCGAGTGTCTACTTGTAGTACTGGTAAGGAGATCTGGGATAGATTGTGTATCACATACAAAGGAACCAGTCAAGTTAAACAGTCTAGGATAAATATACTACTACATGATTATGAATTTTTTTGCATGAAACCTAGTAAGACTGTATCTGAAATGTACACTATATTCAACCAGGTAGTGACATCCTTACATGCTCTGGGAAGAGAGTATCTAATTCTAAAAAAATTAATAAAATTTTTAGATGTTTGACTAGCTCTTATGATGCAAAAATAACTGTAATAATTGAGTCCAAAGATTTAAATGTTTATTTAATTGATAATTTTCTTTGGTCGCTCATTGCCTACGAGCAAGGAGTGAGTCAAAGGTAAAGTGATGCAGAGAAAAAAAAGGAGTGAACTGTCAATCTAAAAGTGAAAAATTCAGAAAGTGACAGTTCTACAGTAGAGGAAGATGATGACATAGCCTTGATGACTCATCAGTTCAAGAATTTTCTAAAAAGAAAGCAACGGTGTCATCACAATAACTGGAATAAAGGTAAAAGCTCAAAGAATACTAAAGTTGCATTTGGTATAATTTGCTTTGAGTGTAGGAAACCAGGCCATCTCTGAGCTGATTTTCCCAATGTAAAGACTCATCCAACTAAGGAGAAGTCAAAGTATAAGAAGGGCAATCTAAAAACACAAAAGGCTTTTTAGGCTGACTCTGCTTCAGAATAATTAGAAGAAGAAGTAGAGGAGGAGGTAACAAATTTATGTCTTATAACTAACGATAATCTTGATCAATCAGATCAAGATGAGGTATGTCAACTCTCTTATGATGAACTGTTAGTCATTTCTAAAAAAATTCATGACTCATATAGAAAGTTAAAGAAAATGCATACTAGTTTTAAAACATATTTTAATACTTTAAAAAAGGAGCATGCTAGTTTAGTTAAAGAACATTTTGACTTGGATAGATATCACATGTCCCTACTTGATAAATTTGATACATTAAATAAGATGCATGTTGAATTAACTATTGCACATGATTCCTTGAAATCATCACATGTTGAACTAGAAAATGCATTTAAGGAATTAGGAGAACTTGCATCTCAACTAGACAACAATGAGCATACATTGAAATGAGAAGTATTAAGCTATGAAAGTGCAAATGAATACTCATTAAAAAATAATAAACCATTACCCTCACGTGTCTAATGGGATAACCCCTTTACATCGCATGCATCACACAAACTTAGGAAGAGGCATCATCACTCACATAGGTTAGTGAACCCATTTCCCAGTGTTAGGTGTTACTCTTGTGGCATGCTAGGTCACATAGCCCACACTTGCATAATTCACTATATGACACATCTAGTGTGGAGACCTAAGATACATTCATCACAGCATAACATGTATACATCTCATTCATTAAAGTATAAGGAGGAATCCAAACTCACTTGGGTTCCCAAAACTAATCTTTAATTGTCATTGTAGGGATGCTCTCACAAAAGACCTAGTGAGAGCATGTAGTACCTAGATAGTGGCTGCTCAAGATATATGAGTAGAGACGTGAAGCAGTTCATGACACTAGAGGCTAGGTTAGGAGGCAAGGTGACTTTAGGAGACAACACCTCCAGGAAAGTGATGGGCTCAGGTATCATTGGAAATTTTAAAAATTTTGTAATTGAAAATATCCTTTTAGTTGATGGTTTAAAGCACAATTTGTTAAGTATTAGTCAACTGTATGTAAGGGTTTTGACATAAAGTTTCTTTCTAATAAATGCATGATTAGTTTAAATGATAAGCTTGTGTTAGAAGGAAAATGGATAAATAATGTCTATATGCTAGACCTAATTGCATTGAAAATACAAACTCTTTATATTTGAAAATAATAGCTGATGACTCTTGGTTATGACATATGAGACTATGCCATGCTAGTATGAAAACACTTAGGAATATCACTCAGAAAGATATAGTTAAAGGAATACCTAAGTTGGACTTCACTAAGGACCAACTATGTGATGCCTGCCAATTAGGAAAAAAAGTGAAATCATCATTTCATTCAATTAAGAATATCAACACCTCTAGGCCACTAAAATTTTTTCACATGAACCTATTAGACCTGTTAGTACAGCTAGCATAGGAGGGAAATCTTATGTATTTGTAATAATGGATGACTATTCTAGATTTACTTGGGTAAAATTTTTAGCACACAAGAATGAGTCATTTGAAGAGTTTAGAACCTTCACCACTTGGATTCAAAGAAAATTAAGATGTGAAATCTCAGCAATTCATAGTGATGATGGTGAAGAATTTGAGAATGATAGGTTTGAATCATTCAATCAAGAGATATGAATAGAACATAACTTCTCTGCCCCTAGGACCCCTCAGTAAAATGGAATAGCTGAGAGAAAGAATAGAACCTTGGTTGAAGCTGCTAGGGTAATGTTAGCTGAATACACTCTTCTTAGATATTTTTAGGCAGAAGTAGTGAATAGCTTTTTATGTTTTAAATAGGGTGAATGTTAGACCCAAACTTAATAAGATACCCTATGAACTTCTTAAGGGTAGGACACCTAATCTTTCTCACTTACACATTTTTGGATGCAAATGCTTTATCTTAATTAATGGCAAGTTACCCTTAGAAAAATTTGATCCTAAATTTGATGAAGGCATATTCTTAGGCTATTCATCTATAGGTAAAGCCTATAGAATTTTCAATAAGTGGATCCTTGTAGTAGAAGAGTCTACTCATGTGGTATTTGATGGATCATATAAGACCTCCGAACCTAATCTTGAAGAAGAAGAAGTTGAGGTCATTCAGGGTGTAGAAATCATTGCCTTAGAAGATAGAGTAGAACCTCAGGAGTGATTGCCTAGAGATTAGAAATATTCTTCTAGTCATCCCAAAGAATTGATCCTAGGACACCCATCAAAAGGTGTAAAAACTAGACATGGACTTAGGAAGGAAGTTAGTCATTCTACATTTATCTCCATGATTGAACCCACCTGTTGCAAATACGATTTTGATGATGACAAATATGTTTCTATTGTGTTTTGCTTAGCTAACCCGTTTCAGGCATAAAAGATCACGAGCAAATCAAGCTAACTCAAGATCGGGTCCAAGTGTGTCAAATGTATGATTTTTCTTTTTATTGAGTCAATTGTAATGTAACTGATGCCCGAGCTAAGTAACCTTGCACACACACACTCAGGGGGAGAGATTGAGTGAATTACAGTTTCTGTCATTTTTTGTTCAGATCGTCCTGGATGATATTCACATCGTCCTAGACGATCCAGCCAAAATAGAAACCCTAATTAGGGTGACCAAGTTAAGTGAGTCTGATTAAGCAGATCATCCTGGACGATCTTTGTATCGTACGGGATGATATGCTCAAATCAGAAATTCTCAGCCGCTAGAACAACTTAGGCAAGTTTTTATTTTTAGTTATTTGGTCTGATCATCCCGGACGATACGTGTATCATCCGGGACGATTCAGAACAATCATGCCTAAATTAGTCTGGTAATTAAGGAAAGTAATTAATGTTTAATTGATACGATCATGTCATCCTGAACGATCGCAGGATCATCCCGGATGATCAGGATCGTCTAGTGCATTTCAGCTGTACGTCCCGAACTCTATTCAGGACGATTTGGGCACTTTTTGAACTAATCGTACAGGATGATGTCCCTATCGTCCTAGACGATCAAGTCATTTTTTGGTCGTCCAGCACAAGTTTTTCTGGATGACCCGAACTGTCTTCTGGACGATATTCCTCGATTTGCACTAATCGTCCCGGACGATCGCAGGATCATACGGGATGATATGAACAATTTTTTCTACTGATCGTCCAGAAGAGCCAGATCATCCAGGCTGAAACAGCTGATTTTGAACTGATCGTACACGACGATCTATCGATCGTCCTGGACGATCTTGGCCGACCAGTTGAGATTTAGGGAAAATTTTAAGCCCTCTTATAAAAGAACTTTTTCTTGAAACAAGAAAAATCTTTTGCCACCTTCCTTCCATGAGAAACCCTAGATAGAGAGAGAGTTGGGAGAGAGAGAGAGGATCTTGTGAGGGGGAGTTAGTGAGGGATTCACTAAGGTTGCTCCAAGAACGGATCAGAGTCATCTTCTCCGCTCGTCGTCTTTCGTCTAGTCGGTGTTCGTCGTGGGAGGATCATTGGCAAGAAGATCCGGGGTTCTCTGCCCGCTTCAGGTGGAAGCAAAAGGAGTTCGAAGGTTCTCTGCCTGCTTCAGGAGGAAGCTAAAGGAGGTCGGGTTCTCTGCCCCACCGTGTGGTGAAAAGGAGGTCTTGTACAGGCTTCTCCGCCTTGCTGTGGGAGCAAAAGGAGAGACACTTTTTGTTTAGTGCAATACCTGGAGGGGAGGCTCCGGGGAGTGGACGTAGGTCAAGTTGACCGAACCACTATAAAATTTGGTTTGCTTTTCTGATTCGGTTTTGCACTTTACTTTTTGGTATTAACTGCGTGGGTGAATATTTGAGACTGATCTTTTCGTTCTTGTTTAATTATTTCCGCTGCTAAGTATCAAAAAGATTTTTCATTGTTGTTCGTGAAATTTTTAAATAACCAATTCACCCCCCCTCTTGGTTAGCCTCGGGACTAGTTCACTAGGGCTTAACATCCCTATCGAACTTTCAAGTGGTATCAGAGCGGGATTCAAAATTTAGGTTTAAAAACTTTTGAATTTGATCCATGGCTAACTGTAACAATCGTAATACTGCTGAAGGTTATTCTATTACAAGACCACCGTTGTTTGATAATATTCCTTTTAATTTTTGGAAAACACGCATGTCTACTTTTCTGCAATCTATTGACTATCGCATGTGGATGTTAGTTAAGGATAGATACGAACCACCTTTTAGATTGATTAACAATGTGAAAACTGAATTGCCCTTTGCTGATTGGATGTTTGATGATCGTGATTTAGCACAGTTAAATGCAAAATGTTTGAAATGTTTCTTTTGTGCTTTAAAATCTGAAGACTATATGCGTGTTTCTACTGGTACAATGGGAAAAGAAATTTGGGATAGATTATGTATAACATACGAAGGTATAACTGAAGTCAAATAGTCTAGGTTAAACATCTTGTTACATGATTACGAACTTTTTCGCATGAAATCTAGTGAGACTATTTCAGAAATGTACACAAGGTTCACTCAGATTGTTACCTCTTTGCATGCTTTATGAAGAGAACTTACTAACTACGAAAGAGTGAACAAAATTCTTAGATGTTTGCCTACTTCTTATGATGCTAAGATTACTGCTATCACTGAATCTAAAGATTTAAATACTTACTCTATTGACAGCTTACTTGGATCTCTCATTGCTTATGAGCAAGGGGTGAACCAAAGGCAACTTGATACAGGTGAACACAAGAAGGGGAAGAAAGTGGCACTAAAGGCCAAAGATTCAGATGCTAGCACTTCCGGGTCTGATAGCGATGATGTTGCCTTAATCACAAGGCAATTCAAGAGCTTTCTAAGGAAGAAGAATAAGAACTTTCACAAGTGGAACAAAGGTAAGACCAGTAGAAATTTTAAAGGTTCATCTGAATCTATTTATTTTGAATGTAGGAAGCCTAGACACATAAAGGCGAATTGTCCTACACTCAAGGCTCACCCAAGCAAGGAGAAGGGTGAGGAGAACCAAAGTTCAGAAAGGACAAGAAGCGGATACAAAAGGCATTCTGGGCAGACTCTGCATCGACTCCTCTGAGACTGAAGCTGAAGAGGAGGAAACAAACTTGTGTCTGATGGCTGATGATTACCCTGGTCAGTCGGACCAGGAAGAGGTATGTGAGCTTACTTACGATCAATTATTTGAAGTTTCTGAAAAAATTCATACATCGTATAGGAAGCTTAAGAAAACTCATGCTAGTCTGAAATTAGATTATTTGACTTTGCAAAAAGAGCATGATTCTGTAGTTAAAGATCATTCCACACTTGATTCCAATCACATGTCTTTGCTTGATGAATTCGATGAGTTGAACAAAAAATATTCTGATTTAATTGTTAAGCATGATTTGTTAAAAACATCGCATGTTGAATTAGGAGTTGCTTTTAATAAAGTGAATGATATGGAATGTGATTTAGAAAGTAATGAAAGTGCAAGAACTTCTGAAATTGCAAGTTTAAATAAACATATTGAGTTTTTGAAAGTGAAAATCAGTGCTTTTGAAAAGAACAAAACACCGCCTACTTTTGAACAGTTTTATGCACCGCCACCTTTTGAAAAATATGTTGCAAGTTCATCAAAGCATGTTTCATATACATCTAGGAAGAGGCACTATCACCCACGTAGATTAGTTAACCCTTTTCCTGGCGTTAGATGTTTTTCATGTGGCATGTTAGGACACATCTCACACACTTGCACTGTTCATCGTAGTACACATTGGGTGTGGAGACCCAAACTGC
This sequence comes from Dendrobium chrysotoxum, assembly GCA_019925795.1. Taxonomy (NCBI): domain Eukaryota; kingdom Viridiplantae; phylum Streptophyta; class Magnoliopsida; order Asparagales; family Orchidaceae; genus Dendrobium; species Dendrobium chrysotoxum. The sequence goes on along the minus strand of CM034306.1, from coordinate 35,650,430 downwards.
CTGTTTCACAGCACAACACGCATGCATTATATTCTTCTTTTCATAAGAAGGAACCCAAACCTGTTTGGGTTCCTAAGACTGACGTTTGATATTTTTGTAGGAGTGCTCTCACACAAGACCTCGTGAGAGCATGTGGTACCTGGACAGCGGATGTTCTAGATATATGACTGGAGATGCAAATCAGTTCATTTCGCTGGAGGCCAGAGCTTGAAGCAAGTTTACACTTGGAGATAACACCACCAAGAAGGTGGAAGGCACAGGTATAATTGGTGATTCAAAGAATTTTATTATTGATAATGTTTTGCTTATAGATGGACTGAAACATAACTTACTGAGCATCAGTCAACTTTGTGACAAGGGATACAGCATCAAATTCCTGCCCACTGGTTGCATTTTAAGCTAAAATGATGAAGTTGTTTTGCAGGGGCAAAATGATCAACAAAATCTACAAGCTGGATGTAAGTTACATTAAATCTGATAATTCAATTTGCTTAAAAATTGCTTCTGATGAGTCTTGGTTATGGCATAGGAGATTGTGTCATGCCAGTATGAAAACCCTTAGGAGAGTCACCCAGAAGGACTTAGTTAGAGGTGTGCCCAAGCTTAAGTTCACTAAGGATCACCTGTGTGATGCCTGTCAGTTGGGGAAGCAAGTCCAGTCCTCTTTTCACACTGTTAAGGACATTAGCACCTCTAGACCTTTAGAAGTTCTTCACATGGACCTCTTTGGACCCATTAGCACTGCCAGCTTAGGGGGGAGAGTCTATGGATTTGTGATTATAGATGATTATTCGAGGTTCACTTGGGTAAAATTTCTGCCACAAAAATCTGAGTCATTTGATGAGTTTAGATCTTTCTCTACTTGGATTCAGAAGAAGTTAGGATGTGAGATCATTACCATCCATAGTGATCACGGAGGGGAGTTTGAAAATGAAAGATTTGGAAGTTTTTGTGAGGATCAAGGGATTAGTCACAATTTTTCAGCTCTTAGGACCCCTCAGCAGAACGGGGTAGCTGAAAGGAAGAACAAGACCTTAGTGGAAGCCGCTAGAGCCATGCTTGCCGAGTATTCACTTCCAAAATACTTTTGGGCTGAAGCGGTGAACACTGCCTGTTATGTGCTGAATAGGGTGAATATGAGAGTCAAACTGAACAATACACCTTATGAGATCATTAAGGGTAGAACTCCAAATCTGTCCCACCTCCATGTCTTTGGCTCTAAGGTTTTCATTTTGAACAACGGGAAGTCACCCTTAGGAAAATTTGACCCCAAATCTGATGAAGGAGTGTTCTTAGGATATTCAAGTGTGGGGAAATCCTTTAGGGTGTTCAATAAGAGGACTTTGGTGATAGAAGAAATAACCTATGTAGTGTTTGATGAATCTGATCCTAAGGAGTCTAGATCTGAAGTAAAAGATGAAGAGATTGTTGAGGTTACCCAAGGAGTTGGAAATACAAATTTGGAGGAAAGGGTAGAACCTCAAACCACTTTGCCTAGAGATTAGAGATATTCTTCGAGTCATCCTAAAGAACTGATCTTAGGAGACCCTTCTGAAGGTGTTAGGACTAGGCATGGACTTAGGAAGGAAGTAAACCATTCTGCCTTTATCTCAATGACTGAACCCACCAACATCAATCAAGCCTTATCGGATGAGTTTTGGATTTTAGCTATGCAGGAGGAATTGAATCAATTTGTAAGGAATAATGTTTGAGAGTTAGTAGAAAGACCTAAAAATCAAAGTATTATGGGAACCAAGTGGGTCTTTAAGAATAAGATGAATGATTCTGGTGTGGTGGTGAGAAATAAGGCAAGATTGGTGGCTAAGGGGTATAATCAGATAGAAGGGATTAATTTTGAGGAGACTTTTGCCCCTGTAGCTAGATTGGAAGCCATTAGAGTGCTACTAGTCTTTTCCTGTTATAAGGGATTTAAGCTGTTTCAAATGGATGTCAAGAGTGCCTTTTTAAATGGGGTAATTAAAGAAGATATTTTTGTAGAACAACCCCCATGTTTTGAGAGTTCTCAATATCCAAATAATGTCTATAAATTAAAAAAGGCCTTATATGGATTGAAACAGGCACCTAGAGCTTGGTATGAGAGGCTTAGCACATTCCTATTAGAAAGAGAGTTTGTTAAGGGAAGCGTAGACACCACCCTTTTTCTGAGGAGATTAGGGGATGACTTACTCATTGTCCAGATCTATGTTGATGATATAATTTTTGGATCCTCTGATAAATATTTATGTGATGAGTTTTCTAAAATAATGAGTAAGGAGTTTGAGATGAGTATGATGGGAGAATTATCCTACTTTTTGGGGTTTAGCATAAGGCAAACGGATGATGAAACCTTTCTCAATCAATCAAAATACACTAAGGACATTTTGAAGAAATATAAAATGGACAAAGCCTAGCCAATCAATACTCCCATGCCCTCCTCAGTTCAGTTAGACAAGGACTCAAGTGGAAAATCTATTGATCAGAAGAAGTATAGAGGGATAATAGGATCACTGCTTTACCTGACTGCTAGCCGACCTGATATCATGTTTAGTGTCTGTCTTTGTGCTAGGTTTCAGGCTGATCCTAAAGAGTCCCACCTGACTGCTGTTAAGAGAATTCTTAGATATCTTTTAGGGACCCCAAACCTAGGAATCTGGTACCCTAGGCACAGCACCTCTTTTGAGATCATTGGATATTCTAATTCTGACTTTGCGGGGTGTAGGGTGGATAGAAAGAGCACTTCTGGGACTTGTCAGTTCATAGGACAGTCGTTAGTCTCCTGGTCCAGTAGAAAATAGAACTCAGTTGCACTTTCCACTGCTGAAGCTGAGTACATTACCTTAGGGAGTTGTGTGGCCCAAGTTCTTTGGTTGAAGCAACAAGTCTTGGATTTAGGGGTACCTGTTGGCACAATTTCTGTTCTATGTGATAATACTAGTGCCATCTGTATCTCTAAGAATCCAATCCAACATTCTAGGACCAAACACATTGATATAAGGCATCACTTCATTAGGGACCATATTACAAAAGGGGACATTGAGCTACATCATGTAGCAACTGAAAATCAGCTGGCTGACATATTCATTGACTCATTCAACATTTTGAGAACCAGATTAGGAGTAATTGATATAAATGCTTGATTCTGATGACTACTAATTTTTGATTATTCTGATTGATATTCTGTTTTCTGTTAGGTAGTTTTTGGTTTGATTATTTGCTTTCAGTTGATTTTATTTCTTCTGCCGATTTTTATTTTAGCCTTACTGTTAGTTTGATTTGAGTATTTACTTGGATGTGATTTTTTACCTATTTTTTATTCACTGGTTTATATCTTACACTTACCGTTTTATGCTTTTCAAAATCTGATCACCACTCACTACTTCTGATAATCTGAATTTCTAACTGGGAGTTTTTATCTTGTTTTGGTTTGGAAGCTGGTACGCAGTGATTGATTCCACTGAATCTGTTAAAGGGAAGAAACATTGATGATTGTTTCTCTTCCTCTAACTCCTTTACTGGTGTATAGTTTCTTTTGGATAAAAATCCTCTTTAAAATTAAAATGTTAGTTTTTAAAATAGAGATTATTTTATCTTCCTACAGTAATCTGCCTCATATCAATAGTGTTTTTCAAAGTCTTGAGTCATTAGTTTGATTTTCTAAGCCAAGTGATTGCATTTATCATATGCTATATGGCTTTTATTTTGTGAATCATTCTTCCTTACTGTGGAGAGTCATCTCCTATGTCTGGAAGATAATCTCACAGCTGAGACTCTTTAATGATTATGAAAAGGAGAAAGCTTACAAAAGATACGCAGTGCGCCAAATAAATTGAAAAAGAGGCATAAAATGAGCCCAAAACTGAAAAGATGCGAAATTGCCAAATTGGATACACAAAGTGTATCAAAAATAAAAAGATGCGCAAAGCGCCAACCAATTTGTAAAAGAGGCACAAAATGAGCCCAAACCAAGCTTTCTTCCCTTTCAGATTGTTAAATGTCTTAGAAAAATCCGTGCGCCACTTAATATTTTCAAAAGCTTGAGTTTGAAAATCCTGATTTCTGATTTTTTTTCTTTGTAACACTATTATATCAGATATTTTTTTGGAACGAGGCTTGAAAGGATCTCTTTTCAAATCTAATGTCTTTTCTTTTGAATCAAATTTTTGTTTTGAAAGAGGTTTGCATCGATAAGGTGCCTGGGGTCGGAGTTACCAAAGTTGATTTTTCCAACCTTTTCTGGATTTCAGCGGTGTCAATCGTCTTCTTATTGGTTTTTGAATCTAAAATTAAGAAAAAATTCTGATTTACTCAAGGAGCTTGATCAAAAAAAAAACTTTGATTTTATGTGTTTTTGCTGTGAGTTTTATTCATTTTTGTTTTATTTTGATTTTATGGTTGTATTTTTGGGATCCTGATCGGTCATCTTCATCATCCATTTTTTTTCTGTTTTCTTCACATCATCCTGGACGATACCTCGATCGTCCTTGACGATCCTCTTCATCCTGGATGATCCAAATATCGTCCTGGACGATTCATTCAAAATCGTCCCCACACTGCTCCTGCTGCTGAAAGAACTCCAGTTATTGGTGATCGTCCTGGACGATCCTTACATCATCCTGGATGATATAATCCATATCCTCCTGATCTGATCAAACGGCTGATATTACTCCAATTATTTTCCATCGTCCTGGATGATCTACCCTATCGTCCTGGATGATCCACGTGTCAGCCCCTGGACGATTGGAATTCGGCCCGTCCGACACACTTCTTGCATATCATCCCGGATGATCCACCTAATCGTCCCGGATGATACTTTTCGTCAACAGTCATCCAGCCTGACTCCTCGGGACGATCGCCTGTGTCTAATCATCCTGGACGATCGGACCGCCTTTTTGACCAATCGTCCAGGACGTCATAAATGCCCATATCGTCCCGGACGATGTCGCGATCGTACGGGACGATCAGGCCATTTTCTATATAAACAGCAGTTTTTCTTAAGGTTTTTCACTCTTTCTCCTTCTACTTTCCTTCACTCTTTATTCCTAATGGCTGGTGGCAAACGCTCACGACAAAAGGGTACAAGCTCCTCCCGGGGGCCGGTTGATCCTCGCTTCCCTAATGCAGCCGATCAGGCTGCCTTCGAGCGATACTATGAAGTGGGGATTACACCATCGAAAATTGTAAATCCCCGCACTCTCATTTATCCCGTCCTTGACCTCTTCGCACACACCTCCCTCACCTTCATTCTGTCTCTCGTATTTCCCTTTAGCTCAGAACTTCTTCACGTGTTCTTTGCAAACTTGAGGATTTCGGCTGATTATTCCACTCTCCGTTCTTATGTAAATCAGCGCCCCGTCGAACTTACCTATCAGGACTTTCACAACATTCTCCAACTGTCCGTCACTGCGACAAACTCCACACCCTTATCACCGACCCAGACTATGATTGGAGTGTCGCCAATCATTTCCTTCGCAATACAAATGCCCCTTATCATGACAATGCATGCTCCACACTTCTTAAGGAAGCCCGGACTATTCAGCATGTTCTTCGTTCCTCCATCATTCCAAAGGTGGGGGATCGAATTCACATCACCCCACTCCTGTCCTTGACCACCTACTACATCCTGGCCAATAGATAATTTAATGCCACAGACCTTATTATCCGGTACCTCGAGCACCTCACCACCATTTGGGATCTAGGTCATCGCCGTCATCCAAATCTAGCCTTAGGACACATCATTGCCTATGCCCTCAAAACCAAATATGACCTGTAATATCCCGCAGCTCCAGATATTCCTCCTTCCTTCCTCACCAATAATGCCTTCCATGTCCTACACAGCACCCGACTACATCCGGAGCCCACCCCGGATGTTGAGGAAGAGGAGGAAGAGGCCATTCCAGTTCCTGCTGCACCAGAGGCACCTGCTCTTCTTCACATTGCCTCTCCCTTTGACCACCTAGTGCAGCGCTTCGATCAGTGGGAGTCAAGATTTGACTCCTATGTGGTTGCCCAGGAGCAGCGGCACGCCGAGGACATTCAGCGCTTCACTGACTATGCTGCGCAGCAGCAATAGCAGCATGACCAGGACATCGCCTGGATCAGAGCCCACTTTCAGGTCATTCACCATTACTTCAACCCACCACCGCCACCTCCTTCTTCCGATCAGGATCTACCTCAGTTGTAGTTTTTGTTGTTTAGTTTTTTTTTTCTATTTTGTTTGCACTGCTTTATTTTGTCATGCCTAGTTCTGTTGATTGTGTTTACCCTCTTTTTGTGCTGTCAAAAGGGGGATTCAGTACTAGCGTTGTTCCTGTTATGTTCTGTACTTTTGGTTGTACTACTTTGATTGGTTCAATGAAAATTAAAAATTTCAAAAATTTTCTTTTTGATCTCCTAGCTCTTGTATTTTTAAAACTACTGAACATAGGTTTGCCATCATCAAAAAGGGGGAGATTGTTGCAAATACGATTTTGATGATGACAAATATGTTTCTATTGTGTTTTGCTTGGCTAACCCGTTTCAGGCACAAAAGATCACGAGCAAATCAAGCTAACTCAAGATCGGGTCCAAGTGTGTCAAATGTATGATTTTTCTTTTTATTGAGTCAATTATAATGTAACTGATCCCCGAGCTAAGTAACCTTGCACACACACACACTCAGGGGGAGAGATTGAGTGAATTAGAGTTTCTGTCATTTTTTATTCAGATCGTCCTGGACGATATTCACATCGTCCTAGATGATCCAGCCAAAACAGAAACCCTAATTAGGGCGACCAAGTTAAGTGAGTCTGATTAAGCAGATCGTCCTGGATGATCTTTGTATCGTACGGGATGATATGCTTAAATCAAAAATTCTCAGCCGCCAGAACAACTTAGGCAAGTTTTTATTTTTAGTTATTTGGTCTGATAGTCCCGGACGATACGTGTATCATCCTGGACGATTCAGAACAATCATGCCTAAATTAGTCTGGTAATTAAAGAAAGTAATTAATATTTAATTGATACGATCATATCATCCTGGATGATCGCAGGATCGTCCCGGACGATCAGGATCGTCTAGTGCATTTCAGCTGTACGTCCCGAACTGTGTTCAGGATGATTTGGGCACTTTTTGAACTAATCGTACAGGACGATGTCCCTATCATCGTGGACGATCAAGTCATTTTTTGGTCGTCCAGCACAAGTTTTTCTGGACGACCCGAACTGTCTTCTAGACGATATTCCTCGATTTGCACTAATCGTCCCTACTGATCGTCCAGAAGAGCCAGATCGTCTAGGCTGAAACAGCTGATTTTGAACTGATCGTACAGGACGATCTATCGATCGTCCTGGACGATCTTGGCCGACCAGTTGAGATTTAGGGCAAATTTTAAGCCCTCCTATAAAAGAACTTTTTCTTGAAACAAGAAAAATCTTTTGCCACCTTCCTTCCCTGAGAAACCCTAGAGAGAGAGAGAGTTGGGAGAGAGAGAGAGGATCTTGTGAGGGGGAGTTAGTGAGGGATTCACTAAGGTTGCTCCAAGCACGGATCAGAGTCATCTTCTCCGCTCGTCGTCTTTCGTCTAGTCGGTGTTCATCGTGGGAGGATCGTTCGCAAGAAGATCCGGGGTTCTCTGCCCGCTTCAGGTGGAAGCAAAAGGAGTTCGAAGGTTCTCTGCCTGCTTCAGGAGGAAGCAAAAGGAGGTGGGGTTCTCTGCCCCACCGTGTGGTGAAAAGGAGGTCTTGTACAGGCTTCTCCTCCTTGCTGTGGGAGTAAAATGAGAGACACTTTTTGTTTAGTGCAATACCCGGAGGGGAGGCTCCGGGGAGTGGACGTAGGTCAAGTTGACCGAACCACTATAAAATCTGGTTTGCTTTTCTGATTCAGTTCTGCACTTTACTTTTTGATATTAACTACGTGGGTGAATATCTTAGATTGATCTTTTCGTTCTTGTTTAATTATTTCCACTGCTAAGTATTGAAAAGATTTTTCATTGTTGTTCGTGAAATTTTTAAATAACCAATTCACCCCCCCTCTTGGTTAGCCTCGGGACTAGTTCACTAGGGCTTAACATCCCTATCGAACTTTCACCACCAATATAGATCAAGCCTTAGGAGATGAATTTTGGATCTTAGTAATACAAGAAGAGCTAAACTAATTTGTTAGGAATGAAGTGTGGGAATTTGTTAAGAGACCTAAGAAATAAAGTGTGGTTGAAACAAAGTGAGTCTTTAAAAATATGATGAATGACTCTGAAATAGTAATGAGAAATAAAGACAGATCAGTAACTAAGGGGTATAACCAAATTGAGGGAATAGATTTTGAGAAAACCTTTGCCCTAGTAGCCAGACTAGAAGCCATAATGGTACTCTTAGCCTTTGCTTGTTTCAAGGGTTTCAAATTATATCAAATGGACATTAAGAGTTCTTTCCTAAATGGGGTAATCAAAGAAGATGTTTATGTTGAGCAACCCCCCAGATTTGAAAACTCATAATTTTTAAATCATGTATTTAAATTGAAAAAGGCACTATTTGGGTTAAAGCAAGCACCTAGAGCCTGGTATGAAAGACTTAGTACATTCCTATTATTGAGACTCGAACTCACGAGTTTATATTTTTGATGATAATAAATATTATGGCTCACATCTTTATTTCTCTTAGTACTTTTATTCTATACTTATTTGTGTGTATACTAATATTTCAGGAACAACATGCACCATCTAACAAAGAATCAGAGCTCAAGATTGGGTAGAATAGGTTATGCTGTAAAGAGTCTGCAATATTCATTAATGTAATTTTTGATTTCTTGAGTTGAGTCCTGTAAAGGTGTTTGCTAGCTTGGTGATCATGCACACACATATTCAAGGGAGTGAGATTGAGCCAAAACTAGAAGTTTAATTTTTGGACTAATCATCCTAGACGATCCAATATGATCTCAAAAGCCTAGCCACCATAATAATTCAGGCAAGATTTTAAGTTTTAATTTTTGGTCTAATCATCCAAGATGATCCATATCATACTAGATGATCTATGATAATATTGCCTAAATTAATCCTATGATTAGTCAATTAAATATACTTAATTTGATATTCTAATCGTCCTGGATGATCTGTATATCATACTGGATGATTTGGTTAAAATTTGTACTGATCATCCTGGACAATCCTGAGATCATCCAGGACTATCAGGTTAAATTCTGCACATCATCCTGGATGATCCTGGGATAGTACTGGACAATTCTTGGCAGCAAAATTAAGTTTTTAGGAATTTTTAAAGAATTCTTAGATATCTACTAGGCACTTTGAACTTAGGAATTTGGTATCGTAGACATATCACTACATTTAAAATCATAGGGTATTCAGATTCTAATTTTATAGGATGTATGGTAGATAGAAAAAGCACCTTTGGTACTTATCAATTTATAGGACAATCCTTAGTTTTATGGTCTAGTAGAAAACAAAATTCGGTAGCCCTTTCAATGGTTGAAGTGGAATATATAGCAGTAGAAAGCTGTGTTGCTCAAGTTTTGTGGTTAAAACAATAGCTTTTAGATCTTAGACTACCTATAGGAACCATCCGAATTATGTGTGGCAACACTAGTGTAATTTACATATCTAAAAATCCAATTCAATACTCACACACAAAGCATATAAATATTAGGCATCACTTTATAAGAGATCATGTAGCCAAGGGAGATATCGAACTACACCATATAGCTACCGGAGATCAACTGGCTGATATTTTTACAAAACCATTAAGTTATAACACATTTAGTATGTTGAGGATAAAATTGGGTGTCATAGATGTTCATGCTTAATTAAAAAAAAAGTTTTTAAACTCATGTGTTTGTACTCATTTTTTTGTGTTGTTATTTTGTTAGAAAATTAAAAGGGGGGGGGGGGGGGGGTTCTTGATCATCTCACACACATCTTAGTGACACCAAAACCTAAAATTTTTCTATATATAGTACTGTATGATTTTATAATTATACTATATGATCCTCGCAAATACTCAAATTACAGCCCTTAATTTCATCAACGGTCCAGATTTCTTGCTGATATATGCATCGTATTGTATGAACCACCACTCCTACTATATGATACATAATATTAATCATCGTAATGTATGATTCCTCTCTTTGTACGGTACAATCCATGTGTCAAAATGGATGGGAACAATTTTAAACTCGGTCGGTACAACCATAATTGCTCTTCGTACAATACGAATAGGTGTTCATACACGTACTGTACGAACACCTGTCCGTACTGTATGATACCTTTTGTCAAAAGGTATTACCGACGACTCCACGGGATGAATGAAATCTCTTAAGATTGTCCAGTATAATCACAATCGTACTATAAGATTTGACTACTTTTTCTAACAAGTCATCCAGACGAATTAATTGCCTATTCATACTGTACGAATCCCTATCATACTATACGATCATCCAAAAAATCTATAAATTGAAGGGTTTATTTGGCTCAATTCACTCTCAACTTCTCCAAATCTCTCATCCCTTCAATTTCAATCCAATGGCCGGTGGAAGCAAATGTGGTAGACTGATCGAGGGGAGCTCTTCCTCCTCTCAGTGATTCGATAACCGTTTTCTCTCCACCGCTGATAAAAAAGCCTACAAAAAGTTTAAAGAGGCAAAGATCACTTCGTCACACATGCTTAACCAAGCAGCTTTAAATTTTGAGGTTATGAATCCTTTTGCCTCCACCACTCTTCAGTTTCTTCTTATCCTGGCCTTCCCTTTCACTCAAAACTCCTCTACAATTTTTTAGCAAATCTTAGGATAGACTTCGAATGCATAACCTTGACCTCCTATGTATGCAAATAAAATGTAGAAATCACTAAAGCTGATATAGCTGAACACATTGTACTCTCTATCGAAGGACCTCATCCCAAATCTCTCCTCACCAATGACTTTGATTGGACCTTACTTAATATTCTACTTAGGAATGTGCCACAAACCAACACCTACCACTTGTCCAAACTCTAACTCCAAATTCCCGCATTATCCAGAACATTCTTCGAATATCCATTATACCTAAAGCTAGAGATCACATACACATTACCCCACTTCTATCTGTAGTCACTTATTTAATCATGTCAGCCACCAAGTTTGATGAAGCTCAAATGATCCTAGATTACATTCATAACCTATCTTCTATTCGATATCCCAGTGCCCGATGAAAATAAAATATTACCTTAGGACATATCATAAGATACATCCTTGATGCTAAATATCAACTCAGTTATCCTATTCCACTGGATAATCATCCTATCTTTTACACAGAAGCCTCATTTCGTATTATTTTCCATAGGGGGCAAGAGCACGCTGATCCAGATTTTGATGAAGAAGGGGAAGCTGCTCCTACAGAAGGACCTCCACCATCACCGATACCACCAGCTGGACCTACCTACCCTGCCTTCACTCAGGATGATATTGTTTAAAGGTTTAATCGACTTGAAACTCAACTGGACTACCACATTGACCAATAATAATGACAATACGATGATGATATGCGATGGTTTGGTGAATAGTTCACCTTGATAGATCAAAAATTTGCGTCCATTCATCAGTACTATCAGCCACCTCCACCACAACCACCACCTGATCAAGATCCTGACTACTAGACTGCTTTTGCTTGTGTGTCGTGTATTTCTTTTTCTTGTACTATTTTTACTTCCCTATTTTGTGTGTGCTCCTCTTTTTGTTGATGTCCAAAGGGGGAGAAATTTCTATGTTATGTTCTTGCAAAGTTGTATGTTCCCATTTGTTTGTATGCTATGACAATTTTAAAAAAATAACTACATATATTTTTTTTATGTTGTGTTCTTTCTTAATCCCAATATGTTTAATAAAAAAACAAAATAACAAAATTTTAAAATGAAAAATAAAATTTTTGTAAATTATCCCATCTTTTAAAATCCATCATCTAGTGAGGGGGAGCTAAGGAGGAAATAACATTGATCTTGCCTATCAGGTAATATTATTTAACATCATAAAAAAGGGGGCGATTATTGCAATCTAGGATCCCTAGCACTTGATTTTGATGATGAAAAATAATATTGACTGAATTACTATATTCTTCCTTGAAAAATATAAATATTTATTTTTGTATGTGAGTACTAATATTTCAAGTAAGATGCACACCGCTCAAGACTGTTGGAGACTCAAGATTGGGTAGAATAAGATGTAAAAGAATTTGTATTTTGTACTTTCTTTAATTTTTTATTTTTTTGAGTCTACCACAAAAGAGTGTATGCAAATGGGGTAATCATGCACACATACATAGGGGGAGGGTTTCCTTTTTTTTGAAGTAAAATTTTTTTTAAGAAAGTTGTACTGTATGATTTTTAATTATACTGTACGATCTGTCATTAAAACTCAGGCTTAATGGCTAATTCTAAATGATTAGTTTGTAAACTAATCATACTATACAATCATGATCGTACTGTACGATTTATTTCCATCTGAAAACCCTAGCCACCAGCATAGTTTAGGTAAGATTTTAAATTTGATTTTTTGAACTAATCATACTGTACGATCCTAATCGTACTGTACAATCATTTAAAATTTTGCCAAAATTATCCCACGTAATCAGGCAATTAAATCTTAGTTTCTTAATTACTATCGATCGTACTGCATAACATTAATCATACTGTATAAACAATAGAGATGACTTTGGGTCATCCCATAGATCGTACCAAACAAATCCATGGTTTTATTAACTATTTGTCCCGGATGATATTTATATCGTACAGGATGATAGCTTGAATTGAAGTAATATATTGTACAAAGTGTACACTACGAGATGATTTACAGAGATGAATTTCAATCATCCCATAAATTGTTCTGTACAAATAGTTGAAAATAAAATGATCGTCTAGTATGATCTCTTGATCATATTGTACAAAGTTTGTAAAACTTTATGAACTCTTCATCTGCCTTTGTACTGGATGGAACTAATTTTGAACTAATCATACTATACGATATTGGATCATACTATACGAACAACATCATATGAATTAAATCATTAGGGTTTTCTGAAGCCTAATTTAAAACGAAGCTTTTCTTATTTAAGGATTAGTGGTTGTGATTGTTGTGAGAAGAAGAGGAATGTGATAACTGAAGGAACTCTTGAGAGGGAGTTTTTGAAGAGATCCAAGTTTTGTGAGAGGAAGGAGAAGGTGAGCTTGAGCGTGAGGGAGAAGGAGTGTGAGGGGATCACATGGTTGCTATGAACTAGCTATACTATTGCTCCTCCTGTGGCCTTGGTGAGTCTTGTGGAAGCTCTCTTAGGAGAGAGGCTTCTAGGTCAACATCCTCGAGCTTCTCTGCCTTCTCCAGGAGGGAGAAAAATAAGAAGGTCTGCTGCCATGACCAGGAGGGTGACATAGTGTCTGGTACTCCGCCACACTGGGGAAGGTGAAAGTGAGTTTTGTAGAAGCTTCTCCACCTTGCTTTGGGAGCAGAAGGAGAGTCAACTTTTTGTAGTGCAACTCTCAGAGTGGAGGACTCCGAGGAGTGGACATAGGTCAAGTGATCGAACCACTATAAAAATTTATTGTGTGCTTTTTCCATTTTTCACATTTTTACATTTTGTGCATTTATTTTCATTAGGGATATGTATGCTGGAACTATTACTTGTGTTCAAACACAAGGTGATTTGACCAAGTATTTTCTAATTAATATCAGTTGGATTACATCAAGAATCAGCCTTAAGCCCATATCTTTTTTCCTTTAGTCATGGTTGTTCTTACTAGAGATTTATAAGTTGATGTTCTCTAGTGTATGCTTTTTGCTGACGATATTCTTCTTGTTGATAAGACTAAAGAGGGAGTTAGAGGTAAACATGAGTTATGGAGGTCAGCCTTATAATCTAAAGGTTTTTGTTTGAGTAGATCTAAAACTGAATACATGGACTATAATTTTAGTAGTAATAGATCTAGTGGGGGGTTTGTAACTTTGAGTGATCAAGTCATTAATAAGAGTACATGTTTTAGATATCTTGGGTCTATTATTTAGAGTGATGGTGAAATAGATGATGATATTGTTAGTAGAATTTAATTTGGATGGTTGAAGTGGAGGAATGCATCGGGCTTGTGGTGTGATAGAAAAGTATCAGTCAAACTTAATGGAAAATTCTATAAGATGGTCATTAGACCTGCAATGCTTTATGGTGCATAATGTTGGCCATTAAAAGTGAAGCATAATATTAAGTTAAGGGTTGTAGAGATAACGATGCTCAGGTGGATGAGTGACTTTCCTCTTAGAGATAAGATACAAAATGAGCATATATGTAAAAGGTTTGAGTGGCTCCAGTGGTAGATAAGATAGAGAGTCACCTTAGATGGTTTGGTCAGATAAAATGACAGCCTTTCGATGATCCGGTTTGGAGAGCAGATGTATTAGATTTGTCCTATGTTAAGAAAGATAGAGGTAGACCTAAAAAGACTTAGTTAGAAATAATATAAATGAACTTTCTTGATTATATCTAAATGAGAATTTGATTCTTAACAGGACATAATAGAGAAAAAGGATTCATGTCGCTGACCCCGTGTAGTGGGATAAAGGATTGATGTTATTGTTGGTGTTGTGGTAGTTGATTTCAAATTTCCTTGATTTTGAGATTGATTCAGAGGTGTTTAAAATTTATTTTGTATTTTTAGAATTTTTTTCTTTATTTAATTATGAATTTTGAAAATTTCAACCCTAAAATAATGGTTGAAATTAGGGTTGACAGACCTAATGAATTCCAATTAATATGAAATTATTTCCTAGAGTTCATCATGCCACTAAGTGTACTAGGTTTGAGTTTCACCCCTATTGGATATCAAGAGAATTTCATAGATATTTTCTAAGTTATATAGACATTACCCTAAATTAATTTACCTAGATGTACCTATTGTTCAGTTAAGTTTGCAATCAATGTAAACCAACCCTTGCAATAATATAAACAATTCACATAAGTTTGGTGACCTAATTCCACATGCATTGAGAGAAATAATTTTCCAAACTTTTAGGTTAAATAATGACCTATGAATATGAAAAATCAATTACCAAACTCTAAGATTTAACCAAGCCCAAGGAAAATTAGGGGATATAGAAAACATACCCTCATTTACCTTGGCCAAATTTGAGCCCAAGATGATGCATGATTAGAGAGTAATTAAAGAAAAATAGTGGAGGTTAAATTATAAAGTACTCTCTAAATATTTGTCAAATTACTCTAATTTTATTTTTAAAATGAGGAGCTCATCACCTGATTCTATAGATCATAAGATCATGAAATTTAGTTCAGAAATGAATTTTTTATGAATTTTTGAAATATGGTTATTTTTTAAATTTAAAATTTGATTTTTATTAAAAATGTGGTGGTGGCGGTCGCATGTGGCACGCACGGATTGGTCGTGTGGTTCAATGCAATGATTATAAATCACTGGGTTGTGGCGACAGTAGAGTGATGGTGGTCAAATACATGTCGGCACTGCGTGGTTTCACTTAGCCATGTCTACCTTGATCACAGTCGTTGATCTCACGCGGTTTAGGATCAATGAGTGTAATTTAGTCAAATGGATCACATTCCATACCATGCATGGATAAGTTGAATCGGATGTTCCATCCGGCGTGATCTCAACCATCAGATCAGAAATGGACAGTCCAAATTTTGTCTTCTTCCTTTGGAATAAATTTCTTAATGAATTTTCTTTTGCTTGTTGTGGGTTATTTACTAAACCAAAATTAAATAAAATTTTTAGGACTTTGTATGTTCATATGATGCCCTTATATATGAATTTTGTGGGCTTCATATGGCCTATTTTAAGAGTTATTAAAAATCCTAGATTTGAGTTAGGGTTTAAAAAATACCTCTATCCAATTGATCTTAGGGGTTGTTCTTGGTCTTGTTCTCTTTCTTGGAGCTTGAAGAATAACTTCTATGAAGGACCCAGACCTGAAGGATGCTTGGATTTAAGTTGGGATATCTTGAAGGAAAATAGCCTTTAGGTGATTTTGGATCTCGTCTTCAACAAGCTTCCAATGGCTCAAAAGAGTGGGGCGAAAGTTCAATAGATGTGAAAATAAATGAACTATGGGATAACACACAAAGAGAGGGGTGAATTGGTGTTTCAAAATCTTTTTCAAAATGTTTTGAAAAGTTTAAATTAAACAAACCAAATTCAAAATTTTAAATGCAAAAGTAAATAACAAAGCCAATACTTATTTTTGTTTATGATTTTATAGAAAAGCCAAATAACAAACATTTTTATCCTTTTTATTTTTCTAATTTTTTTATTCATTTTGAAATAAAGAGTAAACTTTAATCAACCACAAATATCTTTTTATCACAATAATTGCCAAACTAAAACCAAATTATAATAAAGTAAAAAATGTAAGAAAATAAATTTATGAAAAGTAAATACTAAAAATAAAATAATGTAAAGTAGATTTTCTAGGGGTTTGGTCAACTTGACATACGCCCACTCTTCGAAGTCCTCCTCTTTGGGTATTGCACTAAATAAGTAGTCACTCTCCTTCAACCCCCATGGCTAGGCGGAGAAGCCCTTACACAATCATTTTTACCAGCCCGATGTGTTGGAGTAGCGAAAATCCCATTCACGTCCTCGGTGTGATGGAGTAGCCAGAATCCCTTTCACCTCCTCGGTGTGGTTGAGTAGCTTAAATTACTTTCAACCTCCTAGTGTGGTGGAGTAGCTAAAATTACTTTCACATTCCTAGTGTGGTAGAGTAGCCCGAATCACTTTTACCTTCCTGGTGTAGTGGAGTAGCCGACGACCCTTTAACACAAAAGAGATCTTCATGGAGCTTCCCTCAAGATGAACAATGACACATGGACGAACTCAGTTCCAAATTGGCTGGAGGAACCATGTGGAATCCCTTCTCACACTACCTTGAAGCCCACAAGGATCTTTCCCCTCTCTAACAACCTTACCCTTTCTTTCCTCTTACTCAAAGCCCTCTCTTCATTGCTCTCTCACAAAAGATTAACCCTTTGATAACCAAAGACTTCTACAAAGTATATTAAGAAAGCTTAAATAGCAGTCTTCTAAAAACCTTAATAATTTAATTTATTGACTATATTCATACAGTATGATAAAGTGCTCGTATAGTATGATTAGTTCAACACCATCACAGATCATCCAGTACGATTAGAAATAGTCCAGTATGATTAGAAATCATCCAAAATATTATTTCAAATAAATTATCGAATCGTGCAAGATAAACCAAGGTTCATCCAGAGAGTCATCGAGTCATTTGTACTATATGATACATGATCGTCCAATATGATATGTAATTAATTCAAATCTGATTTGATTCCTTAATTATCTTACTTAAATTATTCAATATTTCAAAAGATCGTACATTACAAGTAGGCTCATATTGTACAAATAGTTTAATAGGGTCTGTAGGAAGAGAAAAGTTGCCAAGCTCCACCGATAACAAGCTTAGGTTTCTACACCTATGTATTGTTGTAATTATATATAAAGGAGCTTACTTATTCAGTCTTTAGGTCTTCAGTCTTTAGGTTTTCTAGCTCTAAGTCTTCTATAGAATTCTAAAAAAAAATGTCCCCCATAGGAAGAGAGATTATTGCCTTTTAGAGTCTCACAAATCTATATAAGCAATCTCAATTATTTACTTTCAAAACTCTTTTACTTTTATAACTCAATCTAACTATACAAATGAATTTACACTTTACAATTACATAGACTCTTTGCAAGCATTTAGATTGACTCTTTAAAAACTATATTTATAATTTAGAAACTAACATTTATACTTTACAAAGAAAGAAAGAGCTGAATCTGACTAGACTAGTGCAAGTGCATATAAACTAAGTAAAGTAAGGAGCATGCAGGAAAGTAAAAGTGTAATAATGCATGTATAGCATCCAAAGAGATGGAAAGTAAACAAAAAAAGTAGGATACCCTCTAAATGAGGTATCCAACTTATGGTTTTGAAAACTAGACCGGATCGGTTGAACCGGTTCTATGGCCAGTTTGATCCTCCTAAAAAATCGGTCTAACATCAAACCAGTGAAAACCAGTTTGAACCGTCTGTTCAACCGGCCAACTGTTGAACTAGCCTGATTCTTAAAAACCAGCTTCAAAATTTTTTTAATAATATAATTTTGAAAATTTTATAATATTATATATTAAATACTAGTTAATACTACCCACATGATCCCTCCATCCCATGTGGGCTCTTAACCCATGCATACAAGAAAAGGTATATAAATAACACAACATAAAGCTCCTAAGTGATGTGGGACTAAAGAAGTACTAGTTTCTAGTTTCAACAATGTGTGCATGATGGATTCTTCTATTTGAATTTGTTGGAAAAATTTTATATAGAATATTCAAATAAAAAATAATCATAATAATTTTTAAAGTTAAATATATAATTATTTAGATATATATAATTATTCAAATAAAAAATAATTATTTATAATTTTTAAAGTTTTAAAATTTCTCTCTAAATGTGAAATTAAATGATATTAAGAAGAATAAAAAATCTAAAAAAATAATATTGAATGAATTTATAAATATAGTTTTATAAAGTGAAATTTATATATAATTTATAGATGTAAATTATTCCAAAATATATAACATAAATTAGTAATTATTTATATTAAATATTTATTTATATATAAACTAAAGTTTTATTAAATATAAATTAAATTTGAAGATTGGAGATATTTATATTTAAATTTAAATTTAATAATTATTTATATTTAAATATATAATATAAATATAATAATTAATTATATTTAATTTTAAAATTATGTAATATATTATATATGTATGAATTTTATTTATTTTTTAGTCTCAAATTTCTAAGAATTATGAAACTTTAAGATTAAATTGGCATCATTATTATGTTGATTTTATTAATTTTTTATAATATTATTATTTATTACATCATCTGGTTCGACCTTTGTTCAATCGATCGAACCGTGAACCTCTTCTTCTTCTGGTTCATTATTCGGTTCGATTTTCACAACTTGATCCAATCACACAAAAGCATAAGAAAACAAGCACCGGCCTAGCCTAGATTAGAGTTGGTTGTCATAGCAAGCAATTCTAAATTGTGTGCTAAGTATGTGCGCTTTGATATGCCTTAAGGGAGTTTATATTTGAGTTATCTATAAATTGAATTTATTTGTTGATTATAGGCTAAGGGGTATTTTAATTTAATTTGAATTTAAGTTTTAATATTTCAATCTTTTATTAACACATTTTATTTTAATGGTTAGAGTTATTTAATTTTAAGTTACATAGAATCTTGAGGATTAATAACTTCAAGTGAGGTTTGAAGTTAAGAATCATCAAATCCTAAGGCTCATAATTGAAATGCATTTATTTCTCTCCAAAGGGATAAAATAATTGCATAGAGTCCTTTTTCTATTAATAATTTATTTAATAATTTATTATTTTTTATTTTAAAGAACTCTGATAATTAAAGACTTCAAATTGCTTTGAATCTTTAATTAATAAGTCCAAGCTTATAAATTTAATGCATTTATTTCCCCCTTAAGGGATAAAGCAAATGCAAGAAGCTTTGGATTTATTAATGATTTATTAATAATTTAATTAAATAATCAAGTTCAATCAATAAGTTTATTTAATTAAATTAAATTTAGTATAATTTATTATTTAATTTTATTTAATTTAAAGCATTTAATTTTTATTGAATATTGTTGTATTTAATTTTATTTATTAATTTTTAATTTAAAATTTTTATCTAAATTTTTAATTAATTTTTAATCAATTTATTTTAATTATTTAAATTGATATATTTAATTTTTATTTAAATTTTAAATATTTTTATTTAATTCTTCTAATTTTTATTATATTTATTTAATTTTAATTTATTTAGAATTTATGTAATTTTATTTAATTAATTTTTTATTAGTTCTTTTATTTATTTAAATTGAATTATTTAATTATTATTTAAAATTTTAATTCATTTTTATTTTATTCTTACTGATTCTTATTTTATTTCTTTATTTTAAATTTATTTATAATTTATTTAATTCATTTATTGAATTATTAAAATTACAAACCCTTAATGGTATGTTTGACCAAAGCTTAACTTTAGAATTTATTATAATTTAGAATTTTATTTTATTTTTCATGAATTATAATTTTTATTTTGAATTAAAAGAAATTTAGATTATACTTTAATAAATTATATTTATTTAAATATAAATTTAGAAGTTTAATTGATTTATTTAATTCCTTCATATAATAGACATTTAGGGATTAAAAATAATATATCAAATGGCTTTAAATGATGAGAGGATTTTTATAATGAGTCAAGGTTGATTCAAGGTACAATCATTGAAAATTTGTGGTCAATTGGACCAACACATGATTTTATATGATTTAATTTAGTAAGGATTTGATTAGAACCTAAGTAATAATTTAGGTTATTTTAGATGAAATTTCAAGAGGCTTTTATTTTTTTCTAATTATATACTCAATTTGGGATGGAATGCAACTTAGTTTATATTTTTATATTATATTATTTATTTAATTATATAATTTAATAGTTTTAATCCTAAAATTGGGGTGGAAATTAGGGTTTATAATTTAGATGACTTAGGGAGTCCTAGTTGTCACCAAATTAATTCCTAGGGTTCATCATGTCATTGTGTTATCTAGGTTTAAGTATCATCCTTATCAGATTTTAAATAAATTTCTTAAAAGTTTTCTAAGTTGTAAAACCCTAAACTTAAGTTGATTAATCTCGCACTACCTAGTGTTCAATAAGGCTTGCTATCAGAGTTGTCTAACCCTTACACAAAACACACAAACCACATAAAAATAAAAACTTAATTCTCTAAGGATTTCTTATAATAATATTTTAAGCATTCAGGTTAAATTTTGACCCATTTGTTTGAAAATTCAAATTAGGTCTGTAAAGGCTTCAATTAGGGCTAGGAAAATTATGGGATATAAGCCACATCTCATAGTCATCCAAAATTGAAGTCAATTGGATGAGTATTTGAAGGAAATTTAATGAAAAATAGAGGATGTTCAATAAGAAATTAATTAAAATCTACTCATCTAATATATTAGAAATTAATTTTATATTAAAGAGCTTCTTCTCCTAAATCCATAAAGCTCTAATTTGTAAATTCTCTCTCTATAAATAATTTCATGTGAATTATTAAAGCTATGCACATTAAAATATATTAATAATCCATTTTAAATGAAATGGCGGGGAAAGCACTAGCCTATACTATACTTTCCAAGTGTGCTGTCATTGGATGTTGGATTTTATGTCGGTCACCATTTATCCATGTTAGCTAAATCTATAGCCATTTAATCTGCTCAATTGAAAGATCGAATGGCTAAGATCCAACCCACTCGATACTGTAGTCTGGTGGGTTGTCCAGGCATTTGATTTGAAAAAATTTGGGTTGTCCATGTGAGTACACATGAGCTGGACAATTTAGATGTCATCTTTTTCCTCTAGATAGCCAAGACAAGGGATTTTTTCTTATTTAACATGTATTATTTAATGGATTTCAAAACCTAAAATTATTTATAGGGACTTATGCATGCTTAATCTTTTATTGTATAAAGTTTGAAGGCTTCATACATTGAGTTAAACGCAAACTTTAAAACCCTAGGCCTAGCAGTAGGGTTTAATATTTACCTTTATACAGGCAGTGCTTAAGTAGGATATTGATTGGGTTGGCATCTCAAGCTCTAGTAGAGGACCTTTGCTAAAGAAAGGCAGGCAAGATGAACAACAGAGAAAGAGCTTGGATGCTTGTGATGGAGAGGCGGATAAAGCTTATTGGTTCTTCTCATAGGTGACATCTAAATCACTTGGATTATCTTGGGTGAAAGTTTGTGAAGGTTGTTAAACCTCTGAGAATTAGCTCAAGGCTAACCAAGAGGGGAGATGAATTAGTTATTTTAAAAAAAAATTCTTTAACAAATGAAAATTTTAAAACCCCTTGATGCGGAAGAAGATCAGTTTCATAATAACAAAAAATTTAGAGATTTTAAACATAGAATAATTCATAGAAAAATACAAAACTTAAATGCAAAAAAGTAAATAGAAAGAACACACCAAAATTATAGTAGTTTGGTCAACTTGACCTACGTCCACTCCCTGGAAACCTCCTTTTCAGGTATTGCACTAAAAGTAGTATCTCTCTTTTATCCCCACAACAAGATGGAGAAGCCCTTATAAAATCTTTCTACCAACCTGATGAGGCAGAGTACCTTGAATCCTTTTACTCCCTCCTGGAGTAGATATAGAACCTAAAAAGCCTTTTACTCCCTCTTGAAGTAGGGAGAGAACCTAAGAATCCTTTTACTCCCTCCTAGAGTAGGCAGATAACCTGGGAATCCTTTTACTCTCTCATGGAGTAGGAAGAGAACCTGGATCTGATGCTGATGAAAGTCTCCCCCAGAGCCACCAAGAAACCAAAAAAGTAGCTTGAAGAAGATGGTGGAAACCTTGCTTGGAGCAACCTTTATGAATCCCTCACAACTCCCGCTTATAAGGATTTCTCTCTCTCTCTCCCATGCTCTCTCTCTTCCTTCTCTAAGCTCTCTCTTAGATCAACTCTACTGTAAAATATTTAATTCAAGGATAATATGAGAGCTTAAATAGAGAGCCTCTAAAGAAGCCCTAATTTTCAATATGGCACTTCTAATCATCCAGTACGATCCTCAGATCATCCTATACATTTAATACAAAATAGCCCTTTTAGCCAGTACGATCAGCATTGCCCTTTCCGATCAGTTCAAGTATTAATAGAGAATATCCTGTACGATTCTGTGATCATCCGGGATGATTAGTTCAAGATACTGTATTAATCATCTAGTATGATATGGGATGATGACCGGTAATTTTAATATCATCCTGCACATTCATCGGGATGCTAGTATGATATCCTGTATGATTAGAAGAAAATTATAATTTTTACCTTGGATGATGGGGGATTGTCCCATGACATATCATAGATCATCTAGTATGATCGCCATAGATCATCTTGTATGATTTGATCGAGCAATCTAACCATAATTAGTCCCCTAATTATAGGATTAATTTAGGCATGATTGTCATAAATCATCTAGTACGATGTAGATTATATTGCATAATTAGAGTAAAATTTGTATATTAAGAAATTGCTTAAATTATGATTGGCGGCTATGTTTTATGTCCATAACTGATCATCCTGTATGATCGCAATCATTCAGTATGATTAGTTAATTAATCTCACTTAATAATGGGTGCCCTAATTAAGATTTTTTGCATAACTAATCATCAAGTATGATATATATCATATTATATGATTAGTTCAAAAAATAAAAAAAAAATTCAAACTCATTAACTCACCCCCTTGAGTGTGTGTGTGCAAGGTTACTTAGCTTGGGGTCTACCAGATACATGACTTGACTCAAGAAAGGTAAAAAGTATATTGAAATTGAAATTACAAATAGACTCAACCCTAGTCTACTTAATCTTAAGCTGATTGACATTGCAGGAGAACTTGTGGACCTAAAAGGTTAGTGAGCAGGGGAAATAAAACAGATATGCAATAATAGCAGTAGTAAAGAAATAATAATATTTATTATCATCAAATCATAATACTTGGGCCCAGATTTGTAACAATCTCCACCTTTGATGATGACAAACATTATTGTTATAAATTTTAAAGCCCTTGGACATTCTTTGAAACTTTCCCTTAGAAGATGAAATTTTAAAAGTAATGGGAGCTAAAAAATTTGTTTATATATATATATATATATATATATATATATATATATATATATATATATATATATATATATATATATTATTTTTTAAGAAAAATGTGAGACATAAGTAAAGACAAAAAAAAGTAAGCAGAAAATAAACTAATTTTACTAAAACATAAGAAGTAAATAATATACTAAATAACACACTACTCTCCCTTTTGACATCACAAAAAGAAGAAAAAAGAAAAATACTAAACAGAATAAAGTAATTACATCACAAAGTACATAAGTAAAGACCAGTACAAACCTAGAAATAAAGGTACTGAGAAAACTAGAGAAAAGAAGGATCCTGATCAGGTGGAGGTGATGGTGGTGATCAGGAGGATTTCAACACAAAATAAAGATATAAAAAGCATAAAAGAAAATAAAAACAAGCAAAAATAGTCATAAATCAAAATTAAAAATACCCTTTTTTTTAATCGATCAACTCCGATAAATGATAAATTTACCTTATTATTAGATTTAAAAACCTGTAACAAATGAATCGACAATGCTGAAATCCAGAAAGGGTAGAAAATTGATCTTGTTAACCCTAGCTCAAACTTTTTATAGGTCAAAATTCTTTTAAAAGAACTCTAATTCAGAAAAGAAATTAGATAGGAAAAATGATCTTTTTAAACTTTGTTATAGAAAAATATCTGATAGAATAGTATTGCAAAGTAATGAATTAGAAATCATGATTTTTGATTTCAAGTGTTTGAAGATATCAAGTGGCCCATAGATTCTTCTAAGATTTAAAGATTTGAAAGAGAAGGAAGCTTATTTCTCTGTGGGCTCATTTTGTCCCTCTTTTCTAGTTATTTGGTGTACTTTGTACATCTTTTAATTTTTGATACACTTTGTGTATCTTGTAATTATTTGGCGGTCATTGCGCATCTTTTCAATTTTAAGCTCATTTTGTTCCTCTTATCATTTTTGCGAGCTTGCTTACTTTCAAAATCTTTAAAGACTCTTAGTTGTGAGATTATCTTTCATATATAAGAGAAGAAAAAACTCACTCTCTAATATAAGAAAGAGTAAACCATAAAATAGAATCATATCCATATGATAAATGTAATAACCTGATTAAGAAAACTTGAAAGTGATTCATTGACTTGGAACATTATTCATATGAGATATATTACTGTAGGAAGATAAAATAGATCTCTATTTCAAAGTCCAACTTTTGATTTGAAATAAATTTTGCTTCAAAAAGAAAATACACCACTAAAGGAGTTAGAGGAAGAGTGACAATCATTAAATTTTTTTCCTTTAATTTTTTTTAGAGGAGTCAAACACTACTTATTAATTTCTAAAACCAAATACAAGGCAAAAATATCATTTGAGAATTCAATATCAGAAGTGAGCATTAATCTGATTCTTTAGAAACATTGAAGGAAACAATAATAAAAAATTAAAATTATAAAACATAAACACATAAAAAGAAATAAATATACAAATAAAATAAAACAAACAAAAAGAACAGAAATATAAAGCATCAATTTCAAGAATGAATATCTATTACACCTAATATGGTTCTTAAGATGCTAAAAGTTTTAAAGGCCAGTGGTTTTATAAAGATATCAACAAGTTGGTTTTCAGTGGCTACATGGTGTAGCTCTATGTCTCATTTGGTAACATGGTCCTTAATAAAGTGGTGCCTTATGTCAATGTGTTTGGTCCTAGAGTGTTGGATTAAATTCTTTGAAATATAGATGGAACTAGTGTTATCACATAGGATTGAAATTATGCCTACAGGTAATCCTAAATCCATAATTTGTTGCTTTAACCAAAGGACTTGGGCTATACAACTTCCTAAGGCTATGTATTTGGCTTCAGTAGTGAACTATACAACTAAGTTCTATTTTTAATTGGACCAAGAGACTAAGGATTATCCTATGAATTAACATGTTCTAGAAGTGCTTTTCTTGTCAACTCGACATCTTGCAAAATCTGGATTAGAATATCCTATAATTTTAAAGGAGGTGCTATGCCTAGGATATCAGATTCCTAAGTCTTGGATTCCTAAGAGATATCTAAGAATTCTCTTAACAACAGTCAAGTGAGACTCTTTTAGATCAGCCTAAAATCTAGTATAGAGACAAACACTAAATATAATATCAAGTCTACTAGTAGTCAAGTAAAGTAGTGATCCATTTATTCCTCTATATTTCTTTTGATAAATATATTTTCCATTTGAATCCTTATCTAACTAAACAGTGGAGCTCATGGCTGATTAGCTTGGCTTTATCTATTTCATATTTTTTAAGGATATCCTTAATATATTTTAATTGACTAAGAAAAGTTTCATAATCCTTCTGCCTTATGTTAAATCTAAGAATGTAGGTTAGTTCTCTCATCATACTTATTTCAAACTCCTTACTCATTATTTTTAAAAATTTATCACAAAGGCTTTTATCAAAGGATCCAAACAAAATATCATTAACATAAATTTAGAAAATGAGTAGTTCATCTCCTACCTTTTTTAGAACTAGGGTGGTGTCTACGCTCCCCTTAAGAAAGTTTTTTCTAGTATGAATGTGCTTAGCCTTTCATATAATGCTCTAGGTGCTTGTTTTAGTCCAAATAATATCTTTTTTAATTTGAATACTTGATTAGGAAATTATAAATTTTTAAAGCCTGTGGGTTATTCAACATACACATTTTCTTTTATTACCCAATTCAGAAAGGTACTTTGACATCTATTTGATACAGTTTGAATCCCTTAAAACATGCAAAGACCAATAGTACCCTAATAGCTTCTAATCTAGCTACAGGGGTAAAGGTCTCTTCAAAGTAAATTCTTTCTATCTGGTTATACCCCTTAGCCACTAATCTTGCTTTATTTCTTACCACTACACCAGAATCATTTATTTTATTTTTGAACACCCATTTAGTTCCAACCACATTTTGGTCCTTAGATTTTTAACTAACTCCTAAATATCATTCCTTATAAATTGATTTAACTCTTCTTGTATGGCTAGGATCCAAAATTCATTAGATAAGGCTTGATTTATGTTAGTGGGTTCAGTCATTAAGATGAAGGCAGAGTGGTTTATTTCTTTTTTAAATCTATGCCTTGTTTTAACACCTTCATATGGGTCTCCTAAGATCAGTTCTTTAGGATGACTTAAAGAATATCTCCATTCTCTAGGTAGTGTATTTTCAGGTTCTATCCTTTCCTCCAGATTTATAGATTCTACTCCTTAGGTAATTTCTACTACTTCTTCTTCTTTCACCCTAGACCCTCTAGAATTATCAGATTCATTAAATATAATATGAGTGGTCTCCTCTACTACCAGTGTCCTTTTATTAAAGATTTTATAGGATTTTCTAAAATTTGAGTAACTTTGGAACACTTGTTCATCAGATATTAGGTTAAACTTTTCTAGTTGAGACTTCCCATTATTCAGAATGAATACTTTACATCCAAAGACATGAAGGTGAGAGAGGTTGGGTGTTCTACCCTTAAGGATTTCATAGGGTATCTTGTTCAGTTTGGATCTAACATTAACCCTATTCAAAATGTAACAAGCTGTATTCATTGCTTCTGCCTAGGAATATTTAGGAAGTGAGTGTTCAGCTAATATGGCTCTAGCAGCTTCTACCAGGGGTCCTATTCTTTTTTTCTGCTATCTCGTTTGCTGAGGGGTCCTATGAGCTAAAAAATTATGATCTATCTCTTACTCCTTATAGTAAGATTCAAAATTTTCATTCTCAAATTCTCCATCGTGGTCATTATGAATGGTTAAAATTTCATAACCTAGTTTCCTATGAATCCAAGTGGAAAAAGACTTAAACTCCTCGAATAATTCATTTTTATGAGATAGGAATTTAACCCAAGTAAATCTATAATAGTCATCAACAATCACATACCCAAAGACTTTCTCTCCAAGGTTTGTAATGCTGATAGGTCCAAAGTGATCCATGTGAAGGACTTCTAAGAGTTTACTAGTGTTAATGTCTTTGATTGAGTGGAAGGAGGTTTTGACTTGTTTCCCTAATTGATAGGCATCACACAGGTGGTCCTTATTGAACTCTACTTTGGGAATTCCTCTCACTAAGTCTTTTTGGGTGATTTTCTAAGGCATTTCATGCTTATATAACACAATCTTCTATTTCATAATTAAGATTCATCAGTAATTATTTTTAAGCAAAGAGCAGTGTCATATTTAATAGAAATATATATACATTATTGATCATTTTCCCCTATAAAATAGTGTTATCATTTAAGCTTATAATGCAGCTGGTATATAAGAATTTGATGCTAAAGCCTTTATCATAGAGCTAGCTTATACTGAGCAGATTATTATAAGCCATCTACCAGTAAAATATTTTTAATGATAAAATTTTTTGAGTTGCCAATTATACCTGAGCCCACCACTCTCTTGGTGGTGTTATCTCCAAGTGTTACCTTACCTCCTGCCCTGGCCTCTAGTGAAATGAATTGATTTGCACCTTCAATCATATGCCTTGAACATCCACTGTCCAGGTACCACATGCTCTCATAAGGCCTTTTGTGAGAGCACCCCTATAAAATTATCAGTGGTAAGATTTGGGAACCCAAATAAGTTTGGGTTCTACCTTATGAAATGTGAGATGAAATGCTTACATGTTGTGCTATGAATTATGTAATTTTGATCTCCACACCAAATATATTCTATGAAGGATAGTGCAAGCGTGAGAGATGTGTCCTAGCATGCCATAAGAAAAACATCTAACTCCAAGAAAAGGGTTTATTAATCTATGTGGGTTATGGTGCCTCTTCCTAGGGGTTGAGTGTATGCTGTGATGGTGTGTTATGAAATTGTGCAAGTGTAGGAAGTATTTTATTTTCTTTAAAAGTAGTTTGTTCAGCTCGTACAAATTTTTATACTTTCAAGAATTGAATTTTCAATCTTCAATACATGCTCCCTACTTTTTAATTGAGATGCAAGAGTTTCTAATTACTTGAATACATTCTCTAATTCAACATGCGATATTTTTAAGGAATCCTTTTTAGCACTTAAATCATGATACTTTTTGTTCAAAGTATCAAATTCATCTAGTAAAGCCATGTGATTACTATCCAGAGTGGAGTGATCTTTTTTATGCTTTCATGCTCCTTGTGTAGGTTTAAAAATTCAGTTTTAAGGCTAGCATGTGATTTCTTAAGCTTCCTATATGCAATATGAATTCTTTTAAAAAAACTTCAAATAATTCATCATAGGAAGCTCACATACCTCCTCTTGATTAGAATGATCAAGATAATTATCGACTATTAAGCATAGGTTGGTTACCTCCCCTTCTGCTTCAGTTTTAGATGAGTCTGAAGTTGAGTCTGCCCAGAAAGCCTTCTACGTCCTTTGCTTGCCCTTCTTAAATTTTGCTTTTTTCCTCACCCTTCTCCTTGCTTGGGTGAGCTTTAAGACTTGGGAAATCAGACTTCAAGTGCCCTGGCTTCCTGCATTCAAAATATATAACATCAGTGGAATTTTTAGATTTTTATTATTCTTACCTTTATTCCATTGCTGATGATATTTTTTATTTTTTTTAAAGCTCTTGAATTGCCTAGTCATCAGTGCAATGTCATCATCATCTTGTCCAGAAGAGTCCCTATTAGAATCATTAGCCTTTAAGGCTATAATTTTCTATTTCTTCTTTTCATCTATATTAAGCTACCTTTGACTCACTCCTTGCTCATAGGCAATGAGTGACCGAAGTAAGTTATAAATAGAATAAATATTTAGATCTTTAGATTTAGTAATGGTAGTGATTTTTACATCTTAGGAAGAAGGTGAACAATACAAAATTTTGTTAACTTTTTTATAATTTGTAAGCTCTCTTCCTAAGGCATGCAGGGAAGTAACAATCAGAGTAAACCTAGTATATATTTCAAAAATTGATTCACTAGGTTTCATGCAAAATAGTTCATAATCATGAAATAGAATGTCAAGCCTAGATTATTTTACTTCTTTAGTTCCCTCATATGTTATGCATAGTTTATCCCAAATTTTTTTTCCAGTTGAACATGTAGAAATACGCATTTAATCTTCAGATTTTAAAGTATAGAAAAAATTGTTTAAATATTTAACATTCAGTTGGGCTAAATCTCTATCATATGTTCTCCATTAAGAAAATAGTATTTCAGTTTTAACATCATTTACTAATCTAAGGGGTGCAAAATATCCTTCTTGAATTAATATCCGTATGTGATAGTCAATAGATTGTAAGAAAGTAGACAAGCAAAATTTTCAAAAATTAAAATAAATATTATCGAACAAAGGTGGTTATGTGATTGAATATCCTTCTTTGGTGTTATGATTTCCAAAGTTTGCCATTAATCATTTTTCAAAAGATTTCAAAAATTTAATTTATGAATCCTACTATAATACCACTTGAAAGTTCGTAAAGCTTGTTAAACCTCTGAGAATGAGCTTGAGGCTAACCAAGAGGGGGGGGGGGGGGGTGAATTAGTTATTTTAAAAAAATTCTTTAACTTACAAAAAATTTAAAACCCTTTGATGTAGAAGCAGATCAGTTTACAATAACAAAAAATTAGAGATTTCAAACACAGTACAATTCACAGAAAAATGCTGAAAATAAATACAAAAAAGTAAATAGAAAGAACACACCAGAATTATAGTGGTTCGATTAGCTTGACTTATGTCCACTTCCCCGAAATCTCCTTTCCAGGTATTACACTAAAGGTAGTGCCTCTACTTTTGCCCTCACAACAAGGCGGAGAAGCCTTTACAAAATCTTCCCACCGACTCGGTGAGGTAGATTACCTTAAATCCTTTTACTCCCTCCTAGAGTAGGCATAGAACTTAGAAATCCTTTTACTCCCTCCTGGAGTAGGCAGAGAACCTGTGAATCTTTTTACTCCCTCCTAGAGTAGGCAGAGAACTTGGGAATCCTTTTACTCCCACCTGGAGTTGGAAGTGAACTTGGGAATCCTTTTACTCCCTCATGGAGTAGGCAGAGAACTTGAATTCAATGTTCATGAAAGTCTCCCCTAGAGCCATCAAGGAACTAGAAAAGCAGCTTGAAGAAGATGGTGGAAACCTTGCTTGGAGAAACCTTTGTGAATCCCTCACAACTCCCCCTCATAAGGATTTCTCTCTCTCCCATGCTCTCTCTCTTCATTCTTTAAGCTCTCTCTCAGATCAACTCCACAGTAAAAGATTTAATTTAAGGACAATATGAGAGCTTAAATAGATAGCCTCTAAAGAAGCTCTCATTTTTAATATGACGCTTCTGATCATCTTGTACTATCCTCAGATTATTTTGTATGATTAGTAAAAAATAGTCCTTTCAAGAAGTACGATCAGTAGTGCCCTGTACGATCAATTCAAGTTTTTGTACAGATCATCCACTATAATTCTGTGATCATTCTGGATGATTAGTTTATGATACTATATTGATCATCCTGTACGATATGGGAAGATGGCAAGTGATTTCAATATCATTTCGCACATTCCTTAGGGCATCCAGTACAATCTCATGTATGATTAAAAGAAAATTACAATTTTCATCTTGGACTATGGGGGATCATCCCATGAAATATCATAAATCATCTAGTATAATCACCATAGA
The DNA here is from genome assembly GCA_019925795.1 of Dendrobium chrysotoxum. Taxonomy (NCBI): domain Eukaryota; kingdom Viridiplantae; phylum Streptophyta; class Magnoliopsida; order Asparagales; family Orchidaceae; genus Dendrobium; species Dendrobium chrysotoxum. The sequence goes on along the minus strand of CM034306.1, from coordinate 35,619,077 downwards.
TCATTCTGTATGATATTATAATGAAATCTAATCATAATTAGTCCCCTAATCACTGGATCAATTTAGGCATGCTTATCATAAATCATCCAATACGATTAAAGAAAATTTATATATTAAGAAATTGCTTAAATTGTGATTGGCGGCTATTTTTCATGTCTATAACTGATCATCCTGTACTATCTAAATCATCCAGTATAATTAGTTAATTAATCTCACTTAATAATGGGTGCCCTAGATGGTTTGGTCACATAAAACGGCGGCCTTTCGATGACCCAGTTAGGAAAGTAGAGGTATTAGATTTGACTTATGTTAAGAAAGGTAGAGGTAGACCTAAAAAGACTTGGTTAGAAAATATTAGAAATGATCTTTCTCTATTAGATTTAAACGAGAATTTGACTTTGAACCGGACACAATGGAGAAAAAGGATTCATGTTGCCGACCCCACGTAGTGGGACAAAGGCTTGTTATTGTTGTTGTTGTTGTAATAATGGGTGCCCTAATTAGGGTTTTTTGCATAACTGATCATCCACTACGATATATATCATACTGTATGATTAGTTTAAAAAATAAAAAAAATTTCTAACTCACTAACTCACCCCCTTGAGTGTGTGTGTGTAAGGTTGCTTAGCTTGGGGTCCACTAGATACATGACTTGACTCAAGAAAGGAAAAAAGTATATTAAAATTAAAATTATAGATAGACTCAACCCTAGTCTACTCGATCTTGAGTTGATTGGCATTGCAAGTGAACTTATGGACCTGAAAGTTTAGTGAGCAGGGCAAATAAAATAAATATGCAATAATAATAATAGTAAAGAAATAATAATATTTGTTATCATCAAAATCTTAGTACATGGTTCTAGATTTGTAATAATGGGAAATATGAAGGGAGGTTTGTGGAGGCAAAATGAAATAAGAGTTTCATTAGAAGGGGCTTGGATTTGAAAAAAATCCCTTCTAAGGTTTCACCTAATTTTCTCTATTTAAGCATTGGGAGCTAATTTAGGGGCTAAGATCGATCAAGGAGGCTGGCTATGATGTTGTTATATAGATTAGATGGTTAGGGGGTAGGCATTGAGGCAAGAAGTGATTTGAAAAGCTAGAAAATGACCATGGGTTATTTAGTATATGGGGACCATTGGGTCAAACCTAAGCTAAACCAAAACTATAGGCTAAGTCTAGAGGATGCTAGATACTTTTAGGAGTGATTTTTGATAATTTTAAATAGTAGGTATTAAGAAATTTTAAATAAATTTCATGCTTTGACCATTTATATAATAATTTAAGGATTTTACTAATTGGTTATTTTAAAAAAAAAATTCTTGGATTTTTTAAAACCTTTTTTTAGAAAATTAAATCAATGATCCTGAAATATGCAATTGTTTAAAGAAATGATTATCCAAGAATTTTTTAACCAAAAAATTTTAAATGCAAAAAAATGAGGGAAAAATAAATAACAAAAGAAGAACACCGAATTTTATAGTGGTTCGGTTAAACTTAACCTACATCCACTCCCTGGAGAATCCTTCTCCAGATATTGCACTAAACAATAGTGACTCTCCTTTTGCCCCCACAGTAAGGTAGAGAAGCCCTTACAAACTCTCTTCCACCAACCTGGGGCGGCAGAGTACCATCACCTTTTACTCTCTCCAAGTGATGGCAATATACCGTCACATCCTTTTTCACCCTCCTGGTAAAGGCAGAGTACCGTCACATCCTTTTCACCCTCGTGGTGAATGCAAAGTACCATAACGGTCTTTTTCACCCTCCTGGTAAAGGTAGAGTGCCTTGATCCTATGTTAAAAATCTTCTCCCGAGTGCTTCCAAAGAAGATGGGCACAAACTAGAAGAAGATAAAGAGATCCTCACTTTAGGAAAACTTGTGAATCCTTCACAACTCCCTTTCACTAGATCTCTCACTCTTTACTATCAAAATTTCTCCCAAACACACTCTCTATGGTCCCTCTCAAGAGAAATTTGTAGCCAAATGATATTAAGACAATTTCTATGACTCTTTATATAAACAAGACATGAAAGACCATCCAAAAATTGAAATTTTAAGTGAACTGACTTACATTGGTATTGTATGAATGTGGATCGTCCAATAATAACAGTTAAAAAAATCAAGGCTTCATTCGGTACAAAATTGGATGAACTTAATTTCATACACTGTTAGTCGTCTGTACAAATCCACATCGTGCTGTACAAACAGTTCAAAAATGAAAGTGTTCATTTGGTATGATCTGGTACGAACCTAATTTCATATTCTATCAGTTGTCTATATGAATTCATATCATACTATATGAACAGTTTAAAAATAAAAATGTTCATTTGGTGCAATCTGGTATGATCCTGATTTCATACTCTATCAGTCATCTATATGAATTCACATAGTACAATATGAACAGTTCAAAAATTTAAGCCATGATTTGATTAACTATCATCTAGAGGAAAATACATATCAAATCGTACATTATGATTATGTATCATACAGTACAATCAGTCTTAAAAAAATTATCACACTCCCCCTATGTATGTTTACGGTTACCCAATTACAATCACATTTGTTCAGACTCAAGAACTAAAAATAGAGATATACAGACTTTATTACATGAAATCCTATTCTACCTTATGTTTAATTCTTCAGCAATCTGGAGTAGTATATGATTTCCTTAAAATGTTAGTACATATAGAAACAAATAGAAATATCCAATATTTACTAGGAGAAATAATAAAATCATAACAATAATATTTTATTACCGTTAAAAATCACAATCTCAATCTTGATTCCTGATTTGCAATAATCTCCCCCTTTTTGATGATGGCAAAAATAATTATTTTTTGAATTACAAATTAAAGTTCTTTTCTCCTAAGCTCCCCCTCAATGAATGAAAATTAAAAATCATGGGGAGAAAAAAATTTCATCCTCCTTTATTTATTTATTTATTTTATTTATTTTTTAATTTAAATTTTTTAAAACTAACAAAAAACTCTAAAGAAATATACAAGATAAACATATAAACATAAAATAAAAACTACTAAACAAACATCAAATACAATACAAGACAAACATAAAATCACACTACTAAAAGCACAAAAATACCAAAACATAAACACAGGACCAGAAGACTTCAAACAAGCACAAACTACCTCCTCCTTTTCGCATCAGCAAAAAGAGGAAAGAAAATAAAAATATCCTGAATATGAAAGATCTTATTGACAAATCTAAAAGTCGATAAGGAAAAGAAATTTAAAAAATTGCATAACATTAAATTCCTACAAAATTTTTTAAAACTCATATTTTAAATCAACGAACAATTAAGAAAAGAATAGTTGACCATGTTCAATGTTCGTTCTAGAAAGTAGAAGTATCAAATAGAATAATTATCGCAAAAATAATTACATAAAAATCAAATAGTTTCAAATTTAATAGTTGAAATTATTAGTTAATGCATGAATTTTCTAAGAAATATAGATATATACGAAAGAGCTAAATGTAGTGTGGGCTCATTTTATGCCTCTTCATCAACTAGAATTGTAAATATTATGCATTTTTCCTGATTGAACTCATTTTGTACCTCTTTCTAAATTTGACACGCTTTGTTCATCTTTTGTGGTTAGGCTCATTTTGTGCCTCTTTTCAAATTTGGCACACTTCATACATCTTTTGACATTTTGTTCTTTCCACAATATAAATTAGCAAGTCTTAGCTTGTGTGATTATCTTCCAAATGAAAATAAAAAAACTTTCTCATATAAGGAAGATTAAACCACAAAATAAAATCTAATAGATAACAATAAAATCAATATATTGAACATGAAAGTAAAAAAAAATAAGTCATAATTTTTGCAACAATTATAACTATAAGATAAATATCTATTGGAACATGAAGATGATCTCCTCATCTAAATCTAATTATAATTTGATTTAAAATTTGAGCAATAAAAAAATTAAGAAAATAACATTATAATGCAAATAATTTAAAATTTTTATCCTTTAAAGCAACATTTTAGATTAATCAATAATAACCCATAGATAATTTGAGAGGGAACACAAAAAATCAACAACAACAAAATTTTTTTTTAATATAATAACACAGACTCAAAAATAAAGAAAATATAATTAATTCGAAACAAAAGCATCTAAATTAAACATCATAAAAACTTCAATCAAACTAAAATAATCTAAAAACAAATATAATAACCAAACTAATAGCCCGGGGGATCTTGATCTGGAGGAGGTTATGGAGGACTGAACTGGGTAAAAGTAGCTATTGATGGTAGCTACTTGAGTATTGAGTGAATCAACCTGTCCTCTCACCCAGCTCATATCCTCATTATATCTAAAGTCTTGCTAGTCCAAGTGAGTCTTAATATGATCAAATCATTGATCAATATGAGATAATATATAATCAAATCTTGGTAGAATTGATACTCAGGTCGAAGAATGGGAGTAGGTACAGGTGCTAGAGCAAGTGCCTCTTCTTTACCAATTTCATCTCCCTCATCCCCTTGATCCCGGTGGAAAAGAATGCAAAATGAAGCATCAGTAAATTAGCTAAGTAGATTATTTGGGGGATTAGGATGAATAAGATTGTATTTCTTCTCAAGAATATAAGTAATCAAGTATCCTAAGGCCACATTCTTCTTCCTTCTAGTGGCAGGGTGTCTGATGTCAAAAAGATTATTGATGTAGTCCAGAATCAACTGGGTTTGATTAATCAAAGTGTTTGAGATTATGAAGTATGTAATGATAGAAAGAAAAGGAGTGATATTGATTCGATCACCAGCTTTAGAAATAATGGAAGTTCTTAAGACATGTTGGATGAATCTGGCATTTTGATTCAAAGTATGAATAAGGGGCAAGTGTTGGACTGAAGGTATATCTCTAAGAGTTTGATTTACTTTAGACCAATCAAAATCACTTCTTAAAATCATAGAATGTGCCCTTACTCCTTCAGTTCTAAGATGCAGAAATGTGCCCAAATCCTCCTTAGTGATTTCTACTCTTTGGTGGAAAACATAGTATAGTTTGATTCTCTCTCATTCTCATATTTGCCAGAAAATAGTAAAAAGTGTCAGAGTAAAATGCGTAAATCAAAGTAAGAATGAAGGAAAACTGAGTGGAGTCAACCAGAGGTATAATTGGAAAATTTATGTCTTCTTGAATAAGAAGACGAGAAGGAGTAATCTTTACTTGAACAAACTAATCATAGGCTTGTTCATTTTCTCTTAAAAGAAAATTATCATCTTGTTTTACTTCCACTTTCCATTTGAAAAGGATTAAACGTAAGGATTGAAAAGGACTGAATTTGGAATAGATTGTGAAGAAATTTAAAGAACGACTTCTAATTTATAGAAATCAGATGATTTTGTATAGTACAAAATTGAGTTCATACGTACAATTTTGAACTTCATATAGTAAGAACTTGTGTTCATATAGATAAATATAAATGGTCAAGAATAGTTATTATAGTGAAATGTCTTTTCATAAAGTTACCTTCGCGATGAGTCATTTTGAATGACCTTTGACTAAAACTGATTGTACAAACAAACAAGTGTTCATACGAGATGATTTATCAATAATGATCATACCTATTGATTGACTTCATCCACATGCAAATTGACAACAGGATCGTACAAAGGAACAGGTGTTCATCCGGGATGATGTTCGAAGAGTAACTGTTCTAAGCCCTAAGTTTATTCATTCCTAAAATGTCCACCATGTTCGTATAGATGAAAAATTATCACTTTCATACAGATGATAAGGTATTCATACTATACGATTACAATAAAAAGATATTATATTTTCATATGTCCAACTTAGAAAAGAAATCATATAAAATCTAGAGAATTTGTACAGTACGAAAGTGGTTCATACAGTACGAATGAAAATAGAATTTTAGATTTGCACATGATGATCAAGATACTTTTTTAAAATAAATTAAATAAGATGCATGAAACATAAAAATAAAAATAATAAAAGGAAAAAAAAGCCAAAGACAAAATAGAAAAAGTACAAACAGAACAAACCAAAAATAGAGAACAAAACACAAACATCCAAACCAAAAATAGGGAACAAAACACAATCATAAACATAAAAGAAATGCAACAAAATTATATTTTATAGAATTATAATTTTTAAGCATGAAAATCAATAACACCCATTCTGGTTCTTAAATTGCTGAAAGTTTCAAAAACCAGTAATTTTGTGAAAATATCTACAAGTTGATTTTCAGTAGCTACATGATGTAACTCAGTTTCTCTTTTAGTGACATGGTCCCTAATGAAGTGATGCCTTATGTTTATATGCTTAATCCTTGAGTGTTGGATTGGATTCTTTGAAATGCAAATGTTACTTATATTATCACAAAAAATTAGAATAGTACCAATTGAAAAACCTAAATTCATAAGTTATTATTTTAACCAAAGAACCTGTGCCACATAATTTCCTAAGGCTATAAATTCTGCTTCAGCAGTAGAAAGGGCTACTGAATTCTATTTTCTATTAGACCAGGAAACTAAAGAGTTCCTTATGAATTGATAAGTATAGAAGTACTTTTTCTATCAACCCTACACCCTACAAAATCTGAATCAGAATATCCAATGATTTCAAAAGAGGTACTGTGCCAAGGATACCAAATCTCTATGTTTTGAGTTCCTAAAAGATATCTCAGAATTCTTTTAATAGTAGTCAAATGGGATTCTTTTGGATCAGCTTGAAATCTAAAACAAAGATAAACACTAAATATGATATCAGATCTACTAGCAGTTAAATAAAGTAATCATTCAATTATCCCTATAGATTCTTCTGATTAATAGATTTGCCTTTAAAGTCCTTATCTAACTAACCTGAGGAATTCATGGGAGTACTTATTGGTTTAGCTTTATCCATTTCATTCTTTTTTAAGGATGTACTTAATTTATTTTAATTGAATAATAAAGGTGTCATCGTATTTCTACTTTATGCTAAAACCAAGAAAGTAACTCAAGTCTCCTATCAAACTCATTTCAAATTCCTTACTCATTATTGTTGAAGAGTCACCGTAAAGTTTTTTATCAGACGATCAAATTAATATATAATCGACATAAATTTGAACAATGAGAATGTCATCTCCTACTCTTTTTATGAAGAGAGTGGTATCTACACTCCGTTTAACAAAAGATCTTTCTAGTAGGAATGTGCTTAGCCTCTCATACTATGCCCTAGGTGCCTGTTTTAGTCCATACAATGTATTCTTCAATTTAAACACATGATTAGGAAATTGTGAATTTTCAAAACCTAGAGGTTGCTCAACATAAACATCCTTTTTAATCAACCCATTAAGAAAGGAACTTTTAATATCCATTTGAATAATTTAAATCCTTTAAAACTGGCAAAGGTTAGAAGCACCCTTATTGCTTCAAGTCTGGCTATAGAGGAAAAAGTCTCCTCAAAATCAATTCTTTCTATTTGATTGTACCCATTGGCCACCAATCTTATCTTATTTCTAACCACTACACCTAAATCATTTATTTTATTTTTGAAAATCCACTTAGTTCTAACAATACTTTGATTTTTAGGACATTCTACCAACTCCCAAATGTGGTTTCTAATAAATTAATTCAACTCTTCTTGTACGGCTAGAATCCAAAATTCATCAAAAAGTGCTTAATTTATATCAGTGGGTTCAATCATTAAAATGAATGCTGAGTGGTTCACTTCTTTGCTAAGTCCATGCCTAGTTCTAACACCATCACTTGGGTCTCCTAAAATTAGTTTTTTAATATGACTTTTAGAATAATTCCATTCTCTAGGCAATATATTTTCTATTCCAACCCTTTTTTCAAGATTTGTATTTTTAATTTCTTGGATAATTTCTTCAACATCTTCTTCTTCTAACCTAAACCCTCTAGAATTATCATATTCATCAAAAACTATATAAGTGGTCTCCTCTACTACCAATGTCTTTTAGTTAAAAACTCTATAAGATTTGCTAACACTTGAATATCCTAGAAAAATTCTCTCATCAAATTTAAAATAATAATTTTCCTAAAAAAGTTTTGCCATTATTATGAATAAATACTTTACATCCAAAGACATGTAGATGTGAGAGATTGGGTGTCCTACCTTTAAGAAGTTCATAGGGTGTCTTATTCAACTTAGATCTAATATTCACCTTATTCAGAACATAACATGTTGTATTAACCACTTCAGCTCAAAAATATTTAGGAAGTGAATATTTAGCCAACGTGGCTTTAGCAGCTTCTACCAAAGTTTTGTTATTTCTTTCAACAACCTCATTATATTGAGGGGTCCTAGGAGATGAAAAGTTATGATCTATCCCTTGCTCTTTATAGAAAACTTCAAATTTTTCATTTTTTAAATTCTCCACCATGGTCACTATGAATTACAAGAATTTCACAACCTAGCTTCCTCTAAATCCAAGTAAAAAAAATTTTGAACTCATCAAATGATTTACTCTTATGTGATAATAATCTAATCCAAGTGAATCTTGAATAATTATCAATAATTACATACCCAAAAACTTTTCCTCTTAGACTTATAGTGCTGACAGGTTCAAAAACATCCATGTGAAAAACTTTTAAGGGTTTGCTTGTTCTAAGATCTTTAATTGAATGAAAAGAGGATTTGACTTATTTTCCTAATTGACACGCATCACACAGGTGATCCTTAGTGAAATCTAATTTAGGTATGCCTCTAACTAATTCCTTTTAGGTAATCATTTTAAGATTTTTCATGCTTGCATGACAAAGTCTTCTAAGCCATAACAAAGATTCATCAGCAATAGTTTTTAAGGAAAAACATTAAAAGATTTGATACAGTTTAAATCAAGCATGTAAATATTATTTACCTTATCTCCATGCAGCATATCTACTCTATTTTGGCTTATAATGGAGCTTGTAGGCAAAAAATTTATGCTAAAACCCTTATCACAAATCTGATTAATACTTTGCAGTTATGTTTTAAGCCTTCAACCAATAAAACATTTTCAATCAAAAAATCCTTCGTGTTACTAATCATACATGATTCTTCCACTCTCCTAGTGGTGTTATCTCTAAGTATCACTTTGCATCCAGTCCTGGCCTCCAGCAATATAAATTGATTTGCAGCTCTAGTTATATATTTTGAACATCTACTGTCCATGTACCAAATACTCTCATGAGGGCTTATATGAGAGCATTTCTACAAAAATATCAAATATTAGACTTGGAAACCCAAATAAATTTGAATTTGAAAGTTCGATAGGGATGTTAAGCCCTGATGAACTAGTCCCAAGGCTAACCAAGAGGGGGGGTGAATTGGATATTTGAAATAAAATAAAAATCTTTTTATAACGTGCAGCGGAAATGAATTAAAACAACGATAAAAAGATCAATCACAGATATCACCCAAGCACATAATCGCAATAAAATAAAGTGCGGAAAATAATAAGAAAGAACACACCGGATTTATAGTGGTTCGGTCCAACCTGACCTACGTCCACTCCTCGGAGGCACCCTCCAAGTATTACACTAAACCAAATAGTGTCTCTCCTTCAGCCCCCACAGCTAGGCGGAGAAGCCCTTACAAAATCACTTCCACCTTCCCCGGTGCGGCGGAGTAGCCGGGTCCTCTGCACCAAAGAGATCTTCTTCTTCCCAAAACCTCCCTCGAGATGACCCTTGAATCCGATGGTACTTAGGTGCAAGTTTGCCGGAGCAACCGTGTGAACCCCCTCACACTCCCTCGAGAATCCCCCTTCCCAAGCTCTTCTCCCTCTCAAACTCCACCCTTTCCTCTCTCCCTTTCAAGCTCTCTCTTCAAGTTTTCTTCAAAAGAACGAAGCCTCAATGGCTGCCAAAGACACCTATCAAGTGCCTTGAGAAAGCTTAAATAAAGAGCTCCAAAAACCTTTCCAAATTAGTTCTGGCAGCAAAGATCGTCCAGGACGATCGACGGATCGTCCAGGACGATCGCCGGATCGTCTAGGACGATGTGCTCCAAAAGACGGCTTCAGAAAACCCTAAAAACTCAATTCTGCCGCCAAAGATCGTCTAGGATGATGTGCTCCAAAAGACGGCTTCAGAAAACCCTAAAAACTCAATTCTGCCGTTAAACATCATCCCGGACGATCGCAGGATCGTCCTGGACGATGTGCAGAATTTGACCTGATAGTCCCGTATGATCCTGGGATAGTCCAGGACGATCAGTACAAATTTTGCACAAATCGTCCAGTATGATATAAATCTCATCCAGGACGATTAGAGCAAATTTTGACTCTTAAATCCTTGCCTAAATTATCATGGCGGCTAGGGTTTTGAGATCATATTGGATCATCCAGGATGATATAAATATCGTCCAGTATGATTTGTTCAAAAGTTGAACTTCTGGTTTTGACAGGATCTCACTCCCCCTGAGTATGTGTACACATAGTCACAAATAAGCATACACCCTTACAAGACTTGACTCAAGAAATCAAAAAGTACATCAATGAGAAATACAACAAAGCCTATTCTACTAATTCTTGAGTCTTGAATCTTTCTTGGATTGATGCATGCTATTCCTGAAATGTTAGTACACACAAACAAATATATATTTCAAATACTAGGAGATGAACCATAATATTTGTTATCATCAAAATAAGAACTCGTGAGCCCGAGTTGCAACAATCTTCCCCTTTTTCATGATGGCAAATATTTCTGGTTGGATTTACAAATAACAGTATTTTCTCCTAATCTCCCCTCACTAAGAAAAGACTTTTAAAAATAGGGAGAAATATATTTTTTGAATTTTTTTTTATTATTAAAAAAAACTACACAATAAATGTCACAAATAAAACAGTATAATTACAATACAAATAAACTAGACAAATACAACAAATACAACAGTACGTTCTCCCCCTTTGACATTATCAAAAAGAAGAGGAGCAGAAAAAAACAAAAGTAAAACAAAAATAGACTAAAAGATCGAAAACGATCTCTGATCTTGTGAAATTTTTATAAAATTAAGAATTTTCTTGTAATGAGAAAGCTACCCCTTGATTTTATTCAAAAAGCTAAGTCAGGCATGAATTGACTACTCATAACCTAGAAAGGTTAGAACATCAGAAATTGTTAAACCAAGCTCAGGTTTTAAAAAGGCTAAAAAACTTTTTAAGCCAATATCTAAATCAAGGAACAAATTAGACAAGGAAACAAAAATCTTTCGAAACTCCTTTCATGAAATACATCTAATAGAAGATTGATGCAAAGTAATGAATCAAAAAATCTTGATTTTCAAACTCAAGTAACGAATCTATCAAAAAGTCATAAGAGTTTTTTAAACTTTAGAGATTTACAAGAATGGAAGCAGCTTTTATGGGCTAATTTTGTGCCTCTTTTTCAATTTGTTTGGCGCTTTGCGCATCTTTTAATTTTTGATACACTTTGTGTATTCAATTTGGCAAATTCGCATCTTTTCAATTTTGGGCTCATTTTGTGCCTCTTTTCAATTTGTTTGGCATACTGCGCATCTTTTGATTTTATAAATTGCCTCTTTTCTAAATCTTTAAAATCAGCAAACCTTATTCTTATGATAAAGACGAACAACCTGAATAAGATACTCTTGAAGTTGGTTCAATAATTTGCAAAAGATTCCTACGAGATAGACAAAATATTGGGAGATGAAAAAAGTTTTAATTTCAAAAACCAATTTATAATCTGAAATAGATTTTGAATCAAAAGTAAGATAGCCTTATTCAAAGAAATGAGATAGAGAGACAAAATCATGAGTTTCCTTCCTTTATTTGATTTTAGAGAAATCAACCACAACTAACATAGCATTTAGAAAATACAGGAGGTAAATTTTCTATTTTTTAGAAAACAAGATCTTTAAAAAATGATTTTTAAAATAAGAGGTATTATGTGTGTGCTTGATTAGAGAAACAACAAAAAGCAACATAAAGAATTTTAAAAGGAAAAACAAAAATAAGAAAACACAGAAAACACAACGAATAAACAATAGTAACAAAAAAATAAAAAATATAAACACACAAAAAGAATATTAATTTACATCAGCTTGCTCCTGATCTGATGATTCAGAAGCTAGATCTACCCAGGACATTTTTCATTTTGCATTATCAGTCCTTATTATAATTTGCTTAGCTTTACCCTTTTCCTTTTCAGGAAGGGTTCTTAAGTTCGGGCACTGATTTTTCATATGTCCAGACTTCCTACATCCAAAACAAATAACATCAGAAGGAAACTTTACATTCTTACCATTTTTACCTTTGTTCCACTTTTGATGTTGATGTTTGTGCCTTAGTAGATTTTTCAATTTGTTTGTTGCCGATGCTAACTCTTTACTTTCATCACTTTCAGAGTTATTTTTTCCAATGTCTTCAGTTTTCAGCACTATCATTTTATCTGCATCCAAAAGCTTTTGACCCAAACCTTGCTCGTAGGCAATGAGTGAGCCAATCAAATTATCAATAGAATATTCGTTCAAATTTTTTGATTCAGAAATTGCAATGACTTTGGCATCAAATTTAGCAAGTAGAGAACGTAGGATTTTATTAACTTTTTCAAAATTTGAAAGTTCTTTTCCTAAAGCATGTAATGATGTCACAATCTGAGAAAACCTAGTAAACATGTCCAAGATCGTTTCATAAGATTTCATGCTAAAAAGTTCATCATCATGTATTAACATATTTAGCCTAAATTGCTTGATTTCACAAGTACCTTCATATCTAGTGCATAATTTATCCCAAATTTCTTTGCCAGAAGTGCATGCAGATATTAACATACAATCATCAGAATTCAAAGCACAGAAAAAATAATTTAAACATTTAGCATTTAATTGAGCATTGATCTGATCTATTCTACTCCATTCAGAAAAGTGAATATCAATTTTAATTTCATTTACAATACGTGACGGTGCAGAATAACCAATTTGAATCATATGCCACATACGATAATTAATAGATTGCAAGAAAGTAGACATACGGATTTTCCTAAAATCAAAAGTAATATTTTTAAAAAGTGGTGGCCGGGTGATTGAATAACCTTCCGTAATATTACGATTACAAAAATTAGCCATGTATCGAATTCAAAAGTTTTTACAAACTTGATTTTATGAATCCCGCTCTGTTACCACTTGAAAGTTCGATAGGGATGTTAAGCCCTGATGAACTAGTCCTGAGGCTAACCAAGAGGGGGGGGTGAATTGGATATTTGAAAGAAAACAAAAATCTTTTTATAACGTGCAGCGGAAACGAATTAAAACAACGATAAAAAGATCAATCACAGATATCACCCAAGCAAATAATCGCAATAAAATAAAGTGTGGAAAATAATAAGAAAGAACACACCAGATTTATAGTGGTTCGGTCCAACCTGACATACGTCCACTCCTCGGAGGCACCCTCCAAGTATTGCACTAAACCAAATAGTGTCTCTCCTTCAGCCTCCACAGCTAGGCGGAGAAGCCCTTACAAAATCACTTCCACCTTCCCCGGTGCGGCGGAGTAGCCGGGTCCTCTGACACCAAAGAGATCTTCTTCTTCCCAAAACCTCCCTCGAGATGACCCTTGAATCCGATGGTACTTAGGTGCAAGCTTGTCGGCGCAACCTTGTGAACCCCCTCACACTCCCTCGAGAATCCCCCTTCCCAGGCTCTTCTCCCTCTCAAACTCCACCCTTTCCTCTCTCCCTTTCAAGCTCTCTCTTCAAGTTTTCTTCAAAAGAACGAATCCTCAATGGCTGCCAAAGACACCTTTCAAGTGCCTTGAGAAAGCTTAAATAAAGAGCTCCAAAAACCCTTCCAAATTAGTTCTGGCGGCAAAGATCATCCAGGAAGATCGCCGGATCATCCAGGACGATTGTCGGATCGTCCAGGACAATGTTCTCCAAAAGACGGCTTCAGAAAACCCTAAAAACTCAATTCTACCACCAAAGATCGTCCAGGATGATCTCAGGATCGTCCAGGACGATGTGCTCCAAAAGACAGCTTCAGAAAACCCTAAAAACTCAATTCTGTCGCCAAACATCATCCCGGATGATCGCAGGATCGTCCTGGACGATGTGCAGAATTTGACCTGATAGTCCCGTACGATCCTGGGATAGTCAAGGACGATCAGTACAAATTTTACACAAATCATCCAGTACGATATACATCTCGTCCAAGACGATTAGAGCAAAATTTGACTCTTAAATCCTTTCCTAAATTATCATGGCGGCTAGGGTTTTGAGATCATATTGGATCGTCCAGGATGATATAAATATCGTCCAGTACGATTTGTTCAAAAGTTAAACTTCTGGTTTTGACAAGATCTCACTCCCCCTGAGTATATGTATACATAGTGACAAATAAGTATACACCCTTACAGGACTTGACTCAAGAAATCAAAAAGTACATCAATGAGAAATACAACAAAGCCTATTCTACTAATTCTTGAGTCTTGAATCTTTCTTGGATTGATGCATGCTGTTCCTGAAATGTTAGTACACACAAACAAATATATATTTCAAATACTAGGAGATGAACCATAATATTTGTATCATCAAAATAAGAACTCGTGAGCCCGAGTTGCAACAGGGTTCACCTCTTGACAATGATAATCTTAATGCATGTTTGAATTGCTATGATTGATGTATCTTAGGTCTCCATACTAAATGTGTTCTACTATGAATAATATAAGTATGGGAAATATGCCCCAATATTCCACATGAAAAACATTTAATACCAGGAAAAAGGTTTACTAATCTATATGAGTTATAATATCTTTTCCTAGGTTTTGAACTTGTATGCTTTTGGTTAGGATTATAAAATTATTCAAGTATAGGAGCTAGCTTATTTTCCTTAAAAGCTTCCAATTTTATTTAAAGATATGAATTTACATTTTCCAAAATTGAATTTTCAATCTTCAAATCATGTTCCCTTTGATCAAATTCACCCATAAAAACTTTAAAATCATTTTCAAGCTCACTATAAGATGTTTACAATAGTTCATACTTCTTATTCAAATCATCAAATTCATCTAACAAAGCCGTATGATTGCTATCTATATCTGCATGATCATTCTCAAATATTTATGCTCTTTTTGTAAATTAAAATACTCGATACTTAGATTAGCATGCAATTTTTTTAATTTCCTATATGCATTATGAATTTTTTTAAAAACTTCAAATAATTTATCTTAAGATAGGTCATATATCTCCTCTTGATCTGAATAATCAAGTTTATCTTTCGTTAAACAAAAATTTGTAACCTCCTCTTCTATTTCTATTTCTGAAGAATCTAAACTTGAGTCAGCCCAAAAATCTCTTTGCATTCTTTTCTTTCCCTTCCTAATATTAGTTTTATTTTTGGAAACCCACAGAGGGGCCTATACATTAATATAAAAGAAAAGTACAAGCTCCTTAAAGGGGACCTTCAGCTCGCTAATGCTCGAAGAGCTATAATAAAATTCAAAATAAAACCTAAGAGCTGAAAGTCCCCTCTCCTAAGAATTATAAAAACACCTAATAATAATCTAGGGTTGCAAGTAGGCAACATCCAAAAAAGGAAGATTAAAAAAAAAAGAATTCAGCACATCCTTTCTGTAAAACATAGTAACCTTGTCCAATAAAACCTCAGTCCACTAAACCTGCAAGAGAATGTGACTGCAAAAGGGAAACAAGCATAATAACATGTGATTAAGACAAAGAAAGTTGTAATTTCTCCTCAACTTTCTCCTTGTTAGGATTAGCTTTGAGATTTGGGCACTTAGTCTTTATATGTCTAGGTTTTCTACATTCATAATAAATGACTTCATTAGAAACTTTTAGATTCTTATTGAACTTACCTTTGTTCCAATGTTGATGTCTTCATTTCTTTCTCTTAAGAAAACTTTTGAATTGTTTAGTCATAAGTGTAATATCTTCTTCATCCTCATACATTGATTAATTACTCTCTGAATCTTTAACTTTCAATTTTCTCTTTTTTTTTGTCACCTATGTCAATCTATCTTTGATTCACTCCTTACTCGTAAGCAATCAGTGATCCAAGCAGATTTTCAATAGAATATACATTCAGATCTTTAGACTCAGTTATGATAATTATCTTTGCTACATAAGCAGTAGGTAAACAAGGTAAAATTTTATGAACTTTTTCAAAATTTATAAGTTCTCTACCTAAAGCATGTAATGAGATAACAATTTGAGTAAATCTTGCATACATATCAGAAATTAACTCATTTGGTTTCATGCAAAATAGTGCATAGTTATGTAATAAAATATTCAATTTAGATTGTTTTACCTCATTTATTCCTTCACAAGTTATGCAAAGTCTATCCCAAATTTCTTTTCTAGTTTTACAAGTAAAAACACATATATAATCCTCAGATTTCAAAGCACAAAAAAACTATTTAAACATTTAGCATTTAACTATGTTAATTCTTTTTCTTCTAAAGTCCATTCAATAAATGGTGTTTCAATTCTAATACCATCAATAATTCTAGTAGGATTGGTGTAACCTTCTTGTACTAATATCCACATGCGATACTCAAGTGATTGCAGAAAAAGTAGACATATGGGTTTTTCAAAAATCAAAAGAAATGATATCGAATAAAGGTCATCTAGTGATCGAATATCCTTTAGGAGTATTCTGGTTTCCAAAATTATCCATGATCATTTTCTAAAAAGTAATCTAAACTTTAACTTTTGAAATTGGCTCTGATACCACTTGAAAGTTCGTGTTGGTCGTTAGACTTTTTAGAACTATCCCAAGGCTAACCAAGAGAGAAGTGAATTGTTTTTTTTTTTTTTAATTCTAAGATTTTTTAAAACCTTTTTTTAGAAAATTAAATCAATGATCCTGAAATATGCAATTGTTTAGAAATGATTATCCAATAATATTTTAACCAAAAAATTTTAAATGCAAAACAAATGTGGGGAAAATAAATAACAAAAGAAGAACAACAAATTTTATAATGGTTCGATCAAACTTGGCCTACATCCACTCCCTAGAGACCCCTTCTTTAGGTATTGCACTAAACGATAGTGACTCTCCTTTTGCCCCCATTGCTAGGTGGAGAAGCCCTTACAAACTCTCTTCCACCAACCTGGTGTGGAAGAGTATCGTCGCCTTTTATACTCTCCAAGTGATGGCAGCATACCATCATGTCCTTTTTCACCCTCCTGGTGAAGGCAGAGTACCATCATGTCTTTTTTCACCGTCCTAATGAAGGCAAAGTACTATCATGTCCTTTTTCACCCTACTGGTGAAGGCAGAGTATCTTAATCCAATGTTGAAAATCTTCTCCCAAGAGCTTCCAAAGAAGATGGGCAGAAACTAGAAGAAGACAAAGAGATCCTCACTTTGGGCAACCTCATGAATCCCTCATAACTCCCTTTCATTAGATGTCTCACTCTTCACTCTCAATATTTCTCCAAAACACACTCTATATGGTCCCTCTCAAAAGAAATTCACAACCAAAAGATATTAACATAGTTTTTAGAACTCTTTATTCAGATAAGGCATGAAAAATAGTCCAAAAATTAAAATTTTCAAGTGAACTGACTTACATTCGTATTGTACGATCATTGATTATCTGGAATGAACAATTCAAAAAATCAGTGCTTACTTTGATACAAACTTGGACAAACTCAGTTTTGTATACTATTAGTCATCTGTATAAATCCACATCGTACGATACGAATAGTTCAAAAATAAAAGTGTTTGTTCAGTATGATCTGGTACAAACCTAATTTCCTACTTTGTAGTCATTTATACGAATTCATATCATACTGTACAAATAATTCAAAAATAAAAGTGTTTGTTCGGCACAATCTTGTATGAACCTAATTTCATACTCTGTCAATCGTATGTAAGAATTCATATCGTACATATAAATAGTTTAAAAATTCAAGCCATGATTTAATTAACTACCTTTTGGATAAAAATATATGTCAAATTGTATAGTACGATTAGGTATCATACATTATAATCAGTCTTTAAAAAAATTATCT
Source organism: Dendrobium chrysotoxum (assembly GCA_019925795.1). NCBI lineage: Eukaryota > Viridiplantae > Streptophyta > Magnoliopsida > Asparagales > Orchidaceae > Dendrobium > Dendrobium chrysotoxum. Next base: position 35,601,109 of record CM034306.1, on the reverse strand, counting down.
CACTCCCCCTTTGTGTGTGTGTATGGTTACCCAATTATAATCACACTTACTCATACTCAAGAAATAAAAATTGAGATATACAGACTTTATTATATAAAATCCTATTCTACCTTGTCTTGAAGTCTTCATCAATCTGGAGTAGTATATGATTTTCCTGAAATATTAGTACACAGAAATAAATAGAAATATCCAATATTTTCTAGGAGAAAAAAAATAAAATCATAATAATAACATTTTATTATCATAAAAAATCACAATCTCAATCTTGATTCTGATTTGTAACAAGTGTGAAACTTTAGGAGCTTTAATGTATTCAAATGGGGGTGTTTAATATAGTGAAGCAAGCGATTGGGGGGTCAATATAAGGTTTGAATGATATTGAGCTAGTTTGACTAGCTCAAGTAGGTTGACTTGGTTAACCCCTAGCTTAGGGAGCTAGGGTTTATGGGTTTAATATTTGAAGCTCCCAAGGTTAGAGTTTAGGCATGGTTTTAATTCAACAAGCTAATGTTAGATATGATGGAATACACTAGGTATATAGGGTGTGAATCATGGTTTTACTCTGGTTCTTGGGTAAACCAAAGCATGCTTTGGGGTTTAAAATGGTTTAGAGATATTTAAGTATACTTTAAGGAACTTATGGTTTAATGGCTAGATCTTGGTCAATTGGACTAGTCATCAGACTCAAGGCAGGGTGTCTCTAGCATAAAAGGGTATAGGGTGTTATCCAATGATCAAACAGAGTTAACTAGGATTTAACTTAAGGTCTTGGAATATGTAGACTAGGTTATATAAGATCTTAAGGATATCTAAATAGATCATATGTATTTGGATATGATTGAGCATGCTTGAATGGATGATTGATAAGCTAAGGTAGGAGACCTAGAGTTGGGTCACTACTGTTTGATGAAAAGTGTAGCATTATAAAGATATAATGTTGAGTTTGAAGTGAATTTTAAGGAATTCAATTTTAATAATCTCAGCTAAAAATGAGGTCAACAAATGGACCTCCAATAGGCTATTGATTAAGAAACTATTATAATAGGTGCGAATTTTTTAGAGAGAGAAGGTGCAAATTTTTCAAATTTTCCATTTCGCGGAATTTTGTCTGGTTCTTCGGGAGGTCGTCAGGTCATGGGATCTTTTCCTTCCTCAGTTCAGCCATCTGTTCATTCTAAGCCAGACCATCGCCGTCAAGTTGCTGGTCAAGATCGTGAGGCTGAAGAAGCTCATCGACGCAGGGCTAAAGGCGATCTTATGATCTCTGAAAGAAGTGATTTTCATCTAGATAAGGTAATTCATGTTGAAGGCAAGGGTAAAGATGTTTCTTTGATTGGTGATAGCAAGCTTCCTGGTTTTTCAAAATCCAACAGCTTTTCTCCTTACCCGGGATGAAGATTTTTGTTAACCGATTTGGGAACTCAAATGCAATCCCTGTCCTTGAAAGTAAGATAAATGCGATTTCTTTAAGTTCGGTTGGCAAAAATGTTCATAACTTTATTCAGTCGCATGTTGCTTAGGAGAAAGCCACTGAATCTTCTGCTTGCCTTGCTGATCATATATCTGTGAATTTGCCTATGAGCATCTCTTCTGATTTGCTAAATGTCTGTAATTGTGCATCTACGAATTTGGGTGCTTGTGTGGAACCTCCTTCATTTCCTCATCGTTCTGGCATCAACCCTTTACCTAATGCTTGGAAAAAGAAGGAAAATATCAACGTTTCTGATTTGGATTTGGGCAATTTTATTGCAGATGATGGTTGTTCTATCAAACTGCACGTACAAAATGAACTAGAAAATTCTAATAAACATTCTAATTCACTAGTGGTGATAATTTTTGGTGGTGAAGCTCCGTTACCAGTTATTAGCTCAGAGCTCAGGAGATAATGGTCTCAATTCGGCAAGTTTCATCTTACACTACTTGGGAAGGGGTGGGTTCTCTGCTCTTTTTTTTAGCAAGAACCCTTGGAGGCTGTTCTTTCAAATGGACCTTGGTTTATTAGAGGTTAAATCGTTGGAATTGATAGGTGGTCGCAAGATTTTTCACCCACTTCTTTGAAAGGCCTAACAGCTCATATTTGGATTCGTTTGCCTAATATCCCTCTTCAATGTTGGGATGAGATCAACGTTTGTCGAATTGCTTCTATGGTAGGGAAGCCTTATCTTGTTGATGGTAACATGTTTTAGTGGGGGCGTAGGAAATTCGGGCATGTTTGTGTCTGAATTAAATTGGATAGCCAGCTGCCTCTAGGTGTTTGGGTGGAGGGTAGCTCAGGAAATTTTTTTCAAAAAATTGAGTATGAAAGACTGCCTATTTTTTGTTATAATTGTGGGATGATCAAACATAATAAAGAAGGATGCTCAATCAATAAGGTGGTTGCTAGGGACTCGAATGAGCAAGTCACAAATCCTGTTATGCCTTCATCAGGAGTCAGTAATCTTGATAAGATGAATGAAGGCATCCTGATAGAAGATGTGGGCTATGGGCCATGGTTAGTGGTTAACCATCGTAAAAAAAGTTTCAGAATTCCAAAAAAGTCTTCTCTTAAAGCAAGTCTGTCCTCTGCTTGGAAGGAGAGTGGTGTTAAGAAGCAGGTTACGCCAGTACAGGGAAATTTAGCCAATGCTCCGGTCTCACCAATTGCCTCACCTCCTCATGATGTTATTTCGGATCCTCCTCAAATGCCAGGTAGTTTTAAAGGTTTCCAGTCCTTTAAACCTCATGAATAATAGGTTCAATGCTCTGTTAGATGTTGTCGAAGAAGGTGTTATGGCGAAGGATAATCAGTTGGAGGTTCAACCCTGTGCTGAACAGGTTGTCTGTGTTAATACTGTCCCTTTTGAGGGCTCGGGGGAGGTGGTTAAAGAAGCTGGTGTTTCTTTTGTTAAAAAGAAGAAGTCCAAACAGTTAAAGGACCTTGGTCCTATCAGCTCGATCACTAGGTGTCGAAGGTTGGAGTTGGAAATCAAAGGTGGTCTGGGGACCTCTCCCCCTATTTCTCATTAATGTCTTCAATAGCCTTTTGGAACTGTAGAGGAGCTAGAAAGAAAAGTGTTTCTCTATACCTCAAGGAGTTTGTTAAAATGTATGGTGTTTTCTTTTTGGGTTTGGTTGAAACCAAGTTATCTTCCATTGATAGTAAGGATGTCAAGCTGCTTATTGGGGATGGTTGGAATTTTTTCCTCATGCCTTTCGATGGGTTGTCTGGAGGCATTATTATTTTATGGAATTCTTCTTTTGTTGATTTCCAAGTTGTGGATTCTTCTTCTCAAAGCGTTGCTGGAGATTTGAAAATTAACAATAACGGCATTTGGAGAATTGTTACTGTGTATGATAGTAAAGACCTGTATAAAAGGAGAGAGCTTTGGAATTTGTTGGAGCTGCATTCTTCAGATTTGTTGCCTATGGTGGTGGGAGGTGACTTTAATTGTCTTACTTCTAGAGAGGATAAAAGAGGTGGCCGTAGGTTTAAGTTCTCGCTTGGTCCTAAGGAGATGAAATCTTTTTTAGCTACAAACGATTATCATGAAGTTAGTTTTATTGGTCCAAGGTTTACTTGGTGCAATAACAAAGTTGGAGGTGGTCGTATCCTTGAAAGGCTGGATAGGTATTTTCTTAATGCTATGGCTCTTAACTCTTCTCATCAATTGGCTGTCCGTCATTTAGCTCGTATTTCCTCTGACCATAGCCCTATTTTACTGAATTTTTTGGAGTTTAACTCTGCAGCCAAGAAGATAATTCATTTTGAGGATGTTTGGGTTTCCAATCCGGCATCTTCTTTATTGGTAAAAAGGGTATGGAATAAGAATCATCAAGGGAACTTTGCTCAAGTACTTAATACCAAGTTCAGGAAAGTGCTTAAAGCATTATTCTACTGGAGCAAGATGAAGCATAAAGATCTTAAGCTCTCTAAAGATCGTCTGTTAGAGGAGATCTGGGATCTCCAAATGAACGAATCCAGTTCTGGCATATTGACGAAGGAGGAATGCTGGCTGTTGAAATGCAAAGTTAATGAACTTAACTCTACTATGGCTCGCCTGAATGACTGGTGGAAGCAGTGAGCTAAAGTGAAGTGGCTAGTTGATGGTGATAATAATACTAAGTTTTTCCATTCTTATGCTAGTGCTTGTAGAAACTCCAATTGCATTCTTAAAATCAAAGATGAATTTGGCAACTTATTGGAAGAGCAAAAACAAGTTGAGAAGGTTCTTCTTCGGTTCTTCAACCATAAATGGAAATATAGAGATTGTGAGTCATTCGGCTGGCCTAAACCTTAGTTCCTTTTGAGTGAGGCTGAAAGGAATCTGCTGGAGGCGGGTTTCTCTGAGGCAGAAATTGTATGGGTTATTGAGCATACTGAAGGCAACATTGCTTCTGGTCTGGACAGAATTTCTTATTCTTTTATCAAGGGATATTGGAACATTATTAAAACTAATTTTCTGAATGCTTTGAATCATTTCTTATGTAAAGGTGAGCTGGATAAGAGCTGGAAAGACACTTTAATTGTTCTTATTCCTAAAGTGAACAACCCTTCGGTTCCTTCTAATTATCGTCCAATCAGTCTTTGTAATGCGGTTTATAAGGTGGCAGCAAGAGTGTTATTGAATAGGTTGATTATAGTAATCCCTAAGTTAGTTTCTATGGAGCAAGCAGTGTTCATTAAGGGAAGATCTCTCTCGGATCATGTTCTGGTTGCTCAGGAAATCTTCCATAAATTCAGGTATTCTAAAAATTCCAAAGGTCTTGTTTCTTTTGAGATTGACATGGAACAAGCGTATGATTCGATGAGTTGGCAAACTCTTAGGAAAGTTTTTGAGTATTTTGGATTTCCTCCTAATTTCTCTAAACTTGTTTTGGAATGCATGGAAGATCCTCGGTTTACTTTGTGTATTAATGGCAACTTATCGGCTTGGATCAGTGCTAAAAGTGGGTTCCGTCAAGGTTGTCCACTTTCTCCTTTATTATACATTCTTTGTTCTTAACTCCTTACCAATGCTCTTAACCAAACTGATATTGGTATCAAAATCAGTTCGGGTAGCCCAACGATTTCTCACCTTCTTTATGCAGATGATGTGATGATCTTCTCGGTAGCAACTAGGAAGGCTGCCAGGAATCAAGGGAGTGCTTGCTGATTTTTGTAGGTGGACACGCCAATGCATTAACATCAATAAATCTGCCATGTTGTTTGGTAAATTTGTTAATAGGAGGTGTAAGAATTTGATTGCTCGCATTATGGGCTTCAAAGTTTTTAAAGAATTTGAATATCTTGGTATCAAGATTGCTCTAAGAAGATTAGTTGCTGCTGACTTCCAGGTTATTGTGGAAAAAACATTGCGAAGGCCTAATGTATGGGGAACCAAGTTAATTTCGCTGGCTGGAAAATTAACTCTAGTCAAATCTGTTTTGCAATCTTATCCTTTATTTCATAGTACTCTTTCTCTGATTCCCACTCGTGTTTTAAAAGAAATTGACAAGCTTTGTAGGGGTTTTCTTTGGAATAAATCAAATGGTAGGTTGGGTATCCATTATGTTAAATGGAGTGAGTTGTGCAAACCTCTTAAGTATGGTGGTCGCGGTCTGTGTTCTTCTTCTAATAGATTAGCTGCTCTCAGAACAAAATTGGCTTGGCGTTACCTACGGGATGAAGACAACTTGGTTCATAAGACACTGGTTCCAAAATACAGGAAGAAGATTGATGTTAATGGGAAGAATACTTCTTGCTCTACAGCCTGGAAACTTATATGTGATGGAGGTAAACTTCTAAACTATGTGGTCAGGTGGTGTATTGCAAACGGATCTTCCATTGATGTTTATAGGGATATTTGGATCTTGGACAAATGCATTAATAAGTGGCCTACCTTTGTAGTGCTTCAAGAGGATGAAGTCATTTTATTGGACAATTTTATTTTAAATGGTGGCTGGAATGTGGATGAACTCCTCAAGTTTTTTGGAAATGATTTGGTTCAGCTCATTGTGCAAATCAATATTAATCATGCAGCTCTTGAAGATTCGTTTGAATTGCTATACCCGAATTCTAGTAGGACCATTACTTCTTTAGTTTATGAAGGAATGCAAATCCAGCAACTTGATCTGAGGTTTTGTAAGTGGTTAAAGGAGGCCAAGCCGATGCCTCGGGTTGAGATCTTCTGGTGAAGGCTTCTTAGGAATGAGATTCCCACTTTTCAGTTTCTTGTTGATAGAAGGCTGCAGTGTAATCATCTTTGTCCTAGAGGCTGTGCTGAGGTTGAAAGTATAGAGCACATTGCATTGAGGTGTGTTAAAATAAGAGAAGTTTTCTTGATCTTAAATAAGTGGGGTTTTGGTATATCCTTGTTTGATAGTATTGCAAACTGTTGCACTTGGATGGAGCATTTAGTTCAGCATAACCGTTTTCTTCTTAATCTATTTTGCAATGTGGTCTTCTTATCGTGGAAGGTTAGGAATAGGTTCATTCATGATAAAGTGGAAGAAAAAGCCTCTTTTATTGCTGCTAATGTTGTGAGCTACTCCTCCTCTTCTAAGTTGTTTGATTGTTGCAAATCGGCCCGTAGGGATGCTACTCAGTTGTCAAGACTATCTAATTCCTAGTATCCCCCTCCACCCGATTGGTTAAAAATCAATATTGATGCTTCACTTGGGTCTTCTTATAGAGCTGGAGTGGGAGGTATCTTTCGTGACTCTTATGGCAGATTTTTGTTGGCTTTTGGTAATTCTTGCATTCATTGGGATATTTCCCAACTTGAAATGCTGGCTTTCCGAGCTCTAAAGGAGGTGATTAAAGACTAGATGTTTAAATTCAAAGGTGTTATTGTGGCGAGTGATAATTCCAACGTCATTATGGCTCTTTAGCTTGCGTTGATGAAAGGATTCAAGGGAGATGATGATTTGGACTTCTTCAATAATTTTAATTTTGTTCTTTTCAAATGCATAGATAGAAGTTGTAATAAGTTAGCTGACATGTGTGCTAACTTTGCTCTTATTTCTAATTTTGTCTTGGATTACCTTAGCTTCAATAAGATTCCTCCTTCTTTTGTTAGTTTGTTAAAGGAGGAATCATCTTTGTAGTTTGTTGTTTTTTTTTTGATTAATGAAGCTTTGCTTTTCTATCAAAAAAGAATTAGGCAAAAGTAAATTGCACGTATTGGCGTTGACCAAGATAATCAGCAGAATCCAAATAGATTTAATTGAAAATTACCTAAAAGAAAATGATTCTAAACAGGTGAATTTAGTCTAGAAATATCTAGTAGTAAAATCATCTCAGCCAGGTAGATTTAAGTTAAAAAAATATTGAAAAGGAGATCTACCCCTAACAAGCAAAATTTAAGTGGATGTTTAATTTGAAAGATTATAAAAGTTTAACCCCACTTGACAAAATCAAAACAGTGAAGGGGAATAGCTCACTGCTCACTTGACCATATTAAAATACTGAACCAAAGAAGGATTTAAATTCAATATTGTCCTTAACATATTGAAATAGGAAAATATGAAGATTTGATACTCACTTGATCAAATCAAAATAGTGAGAATGAATCAAACAAAGATTTAATATTCACTTAACCATATCAAAAAAGCTGGACAAAAGCTTTAAACAAATCCAACATTCACCTAACCATGTCAAAATAATGAGTAATAGATTTATACCTAAATGGGAGGTCACTCCGAAATAATCAAATTTAAAGGAGATGCTCAAATAGGAGATCTATCCCAAGTGAGTAAATTTAAAGTAAATATTCAAATGGGAGATCTATCCCAAATGAATAGATTTAAGTAGTTAGATTAGCACAATACCAAAGATCATATTACTCAATTAACCAAAGTTCAAAAACAAAGGATGCCGTTGGTGAAATTTACACCATTATTTTAAAATAAAATTTTAGCAATTAATGGGGATTTTAAAATTTACCAAGACAAAGTATCCTACTTGAAAATTTCTTAGATGAACCATTTTGTCATGTGCTTGAATCATCTTTGCTCTATACAACTTGAGGTTCTGTTGAGTCTACAACTACTTATCTTCTAAACCTTTGAGCACTTCAAGATGAATTTTAACATTCTATTCTGACATTATACCATAATTTATTGTAATTCGTAGGAAAGGCAGTTATTCCTCTAAACTGAGAATAACCTCTACTCCAAATGCTAAAGCAAATGGTGTAGACTGAGTTGGAGTTCTATATGTGGTTTGAAATGCCCATAAAGCTTCTCCTAACTTTTCATACCATTAATATTTATTATAATCTAGAATTTTCTTTAGAATGTGTACCAAAGTTTTATTAAAGGCATTGCCCAATCAATTTGCTTAAGGGTAATAGATCATTCAGTATCTCTAATCAATTTTATGATGTCTAATAAAGTTATTTATTTTGGTGCTTCTGCATGATGGGATATTATCACATATGATTTGATGAGGGATACCAAATTAATATATAATATGGTCTTTAAAGAAGTTAAAACATGATGAGCTTTAATTTCTCTTAATGAAACTGCTTATGCCCACTTTGAGAAGTAATTTATTGTTGCTAATATAAACCTAAGGCTTTTGGATAATAACAGATCAATCAGACCAATTATATTTGTACCCTAGCTTACAAAAGACCACAAAGTAATGGTTGAATGCAGAATATTTAGTGGTTGGTGAAGAACTACACCATCCACGTAACACTCTTGATAATGACGTGTATTAATCATGCAATTACTATCATTGACGACCAATAGTATCTCATTCATTTGATTTTTCATCTTCATTTTAAGACCAAATTGGTGAGCTCTACACATGCAACATGCACTTCTTCTATAATTTTCTAAGCTTCAAGTTTACTGAGACAACGTAGCCACACTTGATCGAATGATCTTTGATATAATATACCATTGACTTAGGCATAAGATAAGGATCTTCTTTTAATTTGGTTAGTAATTGATTTATTATGAGGGAGCTTGCTTTCTCATAAGTAGTCGATGAAGGTTTGCCTCCAGTTTACCACTTCATCATACATAATGAAAATAATTTTCACCTCAGTCAGGGATTTTCTATTTATGTATTCGAGTCTATGGGCAACAACATTTTGTGATCCTGGACTTCTACTAGAATAGAATCTTCTTCTTAATAATATAATCCTCTAGCAAGATTTGTTAGGACATCCATCGTAGAGCTTCTTCCATGTGGTATCTTATACAAAGTTACATTCATAATCTACTCAAGGAGTTTCATCACATATTGCTAATATGGAATAAAAATTTTCTTTAAAATTTAATAAATTTCTGCAACTTGGTTTACGATAAGGTGTAAATCCCTAAAGATTTCAACTTCCTTAATTTCATTCAGGATAATTAACTCTAAATAAGTAATTAGTGCCTCACACTCACCTTTGTTGTTCATACAGGATTATGATATCTGGTAAAAGTAATATAACAGGCCTTTATTTGGAGTGATAAATACTATACCAATTCTAGCTTTCCCCTGGGAATTAATTTATGATCCTTTATCTCTTTGAAAATAAAACTCCTAGGAAGAGTTCTTGTTTACTTTTATGTTCATGATCTACTAATTAGGTAACTCATTATTTAAAAGTGAATTAGTAGGAATTGGATGTTTTGCTACAAAATTTTCAAAGGCATGACCTTTCACAACATGATAGGAGGTAAATGCAATGTCAAACTATAGCAGAATCATTAACCACTAGACTAATCTTCTTGATAACTTCAAATGAGTCATCAGATATTATAATGGATTTACTCTAGATATCATATTTTACTTTATAAGATAACATGTAATGCCTTAATTTTTGAGCATTAAAGATCAGTGCCAAATAATGCTTCATAATTGGAGGATAGTTTTGTTCAGTTAGAATCAACTGTCTACGCAAGTAATAAAGTGCATTCTCTTTTTCTTCCTTATTAACTTGAGCTAATGAAATACCAAGTGATTTACTTAAAGCCATTGTATACAAAATTAATGACTTCATAGGTATGGGAGTAACCATAACAAGAGGATTCATTAGGTACTATTTTATATTTTTAAAAGCCTTTTTACAACTATCATCCCACCAGAAACGAGCATCTTTCTTATATAAGGCTTTGAACGGTTAACATCTTCCTGATAAATTGGATATGAATCTTCTCAGGTATGCTAATTGACTATGGAGAGACCTCAATTGAGTAAGACTTTAGGTGGTGGCATATCTAGGATTGCTTTAATTTTAGAAGAATATATTTTTATTTTATGCTGTCTGATTATGAAATCTAGAAATTTCCCTAAAGTAATATCAAATTCACACTTTAGAGGGTTCATTTTAAGATTATACTCATGTAATCATTCAAAAACTATTCTCACATCATAGAAATGGTATTCTCTTTTGTGACTTTAAATGAATACATCATTGATATAACACTCTACTTATTGGTGGATAAGTTCATCAAAGATCCTCATCATAGCCTGTTAGTATGTTGTTCTATCATTTTTTAGTCCAAAGAGCACAACCTTATAACAATAGACTCCTATCAACATTTTGAATGTTTTATACTTTCATCTTTAAGAGCAATTTTTATTTGAATATATGCAAATGAGACATTAATAAAGGAGAATATTACATGCAAAGAAGAAATATCTACCATGAGTTCTGGTATGGCTAATATGAACTCAGCTTTAAGACAGGCTTTATTTAGATCTCTAAAGTCGATGAAGACATGGATATAACAATTTTCTTGTTTACTGGAATAATGTTTGTTAACCAGGTCGGGTATTTCTCTTCTTTGATAAAGCCATATTTGATTAACTTTTTGAATTTAGCTACAACTTGTTCAATTTCAAGCGATATACGTTGGGGTTCTTAATTTATAGAAATTGTATTAAGTTAAATTTTAAGTTTATAGATCTCTATTTCTAGATATAATCTTAGCATTTCCTCATAACTCCAAGTTAGGTCATCTTCAAACTTTGAATGAATCTTGATCATGTCATCTACCTTATCCTCATTCAATAAAGAACTTATGAAGATCAAACTAGGGTTTTTTTTTTATTTCTCAGGTTAATTTCTTTAAATTCATTTACAGTTGATTTAATCTTCTCTTCAAGTTTAAGGGGTGCATCCCTAACTTGAGAGGCATATAAATCATTTGAAGCCTCTAAATAGAGTTTGTTAAAAGATTTAATATTCTTTATGATGAGACCTTGAGAGATTATAAATTATTGGTTATGACTAAGCAATATTCGATGTCATCCAATAAATACAGAGTATTGAAGACAATAACTACATTTGATTTTAGTTTATTGTACTTCATATTCCACATATTTGAATTATTAAGCTACACCTCTAGTCCAAATAGATGGTATTAAATCTTGCTTAGAAACATTATTTACAAAAGTAGAGTACCAATCAAAAGGAAGTTCTATTATTGTATTTAGGAATGGATCATCAAGGATTACATTGGTTTATATATTTTAACTTGTGGAAGGTATAAATGTATTGACTTTACAATTTAGATTTAGAGTTGTAAAAACTTTCACTACCAACCCAGTTATATTATGTTAGGATAATAGGGTTAGCGTATGTTTACTACACAAATTTTTAACATTTCAAAGGTAAATGTTTCTGTATTATCTTCTTCAACAATTTGGTCCCTATCCTTGTCATTGTCTACTTCTATAGAAACTTTAATTTCGATCTTTCAACAACATTTGTATATTCTATGGCCTGTTTATTTTTCTCAAACACATAGTATTCATCGACTTAGCTGGATTCCAAATTGATATGTATTACATGAGCCTTTATTTGTATGTACACATTTCATTTTATTTTATTCTTTCATTTTGTCATCCTCTACATCTCCCTCAAGCTCATTGAGCTATTCCACCACCTCTTTATGTAGGAGGGGGAGGACAAGAATGAACATTCCATTCAAGGTCAGGATGCACTACTCTTTCTTTTTTCTTTATTTTCTTTAACATTTTCTTTTTTTTTATTTTTTTCATTTTTTTTCAATCAGTTTGAATTTTCTAGAGAAGACTGTCTACTTTTTTGGTAGATGATATGAAGCATCTTCATATATAGCTACTTCATGAATTGAGAATAGTTGTAAATCACCTTTAATACTATGATCAACACCCTTACGAGAGTATTTGATACACTGATTAAGAGTATAAGGCACCATTATATATTTGTGAAGCTAGAGTCTACCTAAGAGAGCATTAAAAGAAGCTTATGAATCTATTATGTGAAACTTGGCTTCAATTTTTTAAGCTATAAATTTTTAAGAGAAGGGTTATTGAACCCAAAGCTCTCTCTCCCTTTTCATTGAATCCTCATAACATCTTTTTATTAGAGCTAAGTTTTTAAGTATCCACCCATAGATACCCAATAATTCTAAGAGTTATTATGTTGATTGATGCAACCAAATCAACAAAGATACATGATAACTTAACATTTTTCACATTTATAGATATATATAATAAGGTATCCAATCACACCAAAGCATAAGCAAACAAACACCAGCTTACCCTTGATTAGAGTTTGTTGTCTTAGCAAGTAAATTCTAATGTGTGTGCTAAGAAGAAATATCTAGAGAGTAGGAAATCAAATAAAAAATATTTGATTTCCTAACTAAAGGTGTAATGTAAGATAGTAAAAGTGCAATATTGCATATATTATCATCTAGAGAGTAGGAAATCAAACAAACAAAAAATATTACACGCTAAAAGGGATACTAATTTAATTTGACTTTAAGAGTTTACCCTTGCAAACAAACACCAGCTTACCCTTGATTAGAGTTTGTTGTCTTAGCAAGTAAATTCTAATGTGTGTGCTAAGTATGTGTGGCTTTGATATGCATTAATGGAGTTTAGGATTGAGTTATTTGTACATTGAATTTATTTGCTAATTACACGCTAAAAGGGATACTAATTTAATTTGACTTTAAGATTTATTATTTTAATCTTTTATTAACATATTTTATTTATTTTGTAATTTTAATATTCATTTAAATTTTTAATTTATTTTTAATCAATATCTTTTAATTATTTAAATTTAAATTTTCTTTTATATTTAAAATTTTAATTTATTTTTTTCTTAATTCTTCTAATTTTTATTTTATTTATTTAATTTTAAATTATATAGAATTTATTTAATTTTATTCAATTTTGTTTAATTTTTTAAATAACTTTTTTATTAATTTCTTTTATTTTTTTAAAATTAAATTATCATTTAAAATTTTAATTTATTTTTATTTACTTCCTAAATATTTTATTTTATTAATTTAATTTTAATTTATTTCTAATTTATTTTATTTATTTAATTAATTTAGTTTTATTTGTTAAATTATTAAAATTATAAACCTTTAATGGTGGGTTTGACCAAAGTTTGATTTAGCTTTTATTATGATTTTGATTTTGATTTTTTTTATACATTATACTATTTATTTAGAATCAGATGCAATTTTGATTATAGTTTTATGACTTATATTTATTTAATTATGAATTTTAGAAGTTTTATTGATTTATTAAATTTCTACATATAAAAGACACTTAAGGGATCATGATTAATTGATCAAATGGCTTCAAATGATCAAAGAATTTTCACCATGGGTCACAAAGTAAGGTGGAATCACTAAAATTTTGAGGTTAATTACACCAATAAATGATTTTATATGATTTAATTTAACTAAAGTTTGATTAAACTATAAGTTATAATTAAGGTTATTATAGATGGAATTTCATGAGGCTTTTATTTTCTGGGATTTTGTTATCAATTTATAATTGAATGCAACTTAGTTTATATTTTTACCTTTTTTATTTGATTACTTATATAATTTATAAGTTTTAAGCTAAAAATTAGGGCTGAAATTAGGGTTTGTGATTTAGATGACTTATAGAGTCCTAAATATCACCAAATTAATTTCTTGGGTTCATAGTATCATTAGGTTATCTAGGTTTGAGTTTTATCCTTATTGGATCTGGTATAAATTTCTTAGAATTTTTTAAGTTGTAAAACCCTAGACCTAAGTTAATTAACTCAGCACTGTCTAGTGTTCAACAAGGCTTACAATTAGAGGTATCTAACCTTGTGCAAAAACAAACAAACCACAAAAATATGAAACCCTAATTATTTATGGATTGTCTGTAATAAATTTTTATGCAGTTAGGTCAAATTTTGACCTATCTATTTGAAAAATTAAATCAGGATAGTGAAGGCTTTAATTAAAGCAAGGAATATTATGGGATATAAGTAACATCTAATAATCCCTTCCATCCAAAATTGAAGTTAATTGGATGAGTATTTGAAGGGAATATGATGAGAATAGTGGCAATTATACATGAAATTAATTAAAATGCATTCATCCAATCCACTCAAAATTAATTTTATATTAAAGAGCTTCTTCTCCTAAATACAGACCTAAAGAGCTTATTTATGCCTAATCTTCCATTATATGAAGTTTGCAAGTTTCACACAAAAATTTTAATCTAAACATTAAAATTTTAGGTCTAGCATTAGGTTTTAATATTTACCTTAATACAGTAATATTTACCTTAATACAGGCAGTGTTTGAGCAGGATATTGATCCGGTTGGCTTCATAAGCTCTAAGAGAAGACCTTCGCTGAAGAAAGCCAGGTTGGAGGAGCAATAAAGAGAGAGCATGAATGCTTGGGATGGAGAGGCAATTAGAGATCCCTGATCCTACTTGCCAGTGATGTCCAAACCACTTGGATTTTCTTAGGAAATATAGTGGGAGTCCTAGGCAGGCAAAATGAAATAAGAGTTTTATAAGAGAGGGCCTAGATTTGAAAAAAAAAAAACCTTCTATGGTTTTACTTTGTGTTCCCTATTTTAAGCACTATGGTTAATCCAAGGGATGGGATCTATCAGGGAGGCTGGCTAGGATGTTTATATGTGGATTAGATGGTTAGGGGGCACGTATTGAGGCAAGAAGTGGTTTGATAAGCTATAAAATGACCTTGGGTGATTTTAGCTTATGGGGAACATTGAGTGAAACCCAAGCTGAACTAGGCCTTTGGGCTCAGTGTAGAGAATGCTAGAAGCTTCTAGGAGTGATTTTTAGCAAGCTTAAACATCATGTATTAAAGGATTTTAAATGAATTTGAGGCTTTGACCATTTATGTAATAACTTGAGGATTTAACTAATTGATTGGCCAAACATGGTCAAGCCTGCTAGGATAAATTGTAAGAGATCTCTAAAGATGAATTAGGTCAAGTGTAATGTATTAAGTCTAAGGGATTTAAAGTTTATATGCATTAGAATATGCTTATCTTATGTTGACCATTCCATATAAGCTAACCAACTCAACTTAATATGATTGTGTTAGGCTATAGTCTAAGATGCATGAGAGGGTCAATTGGATTGAATTTAAGTAACCAAGGAAGGCTAATTAGTTGTATACAAGCAACTAACTTTGGCTAGGTTGATTTGACCAATTTTGGCTGACTTGCCCCAGTCAAACTTTGATCTAGACTATGTGAGTGTCACTTTAGGAGCTTCAATTTATTCAAATAGGGGTGTTTAATAGAGTGAAGTAAGCTACTGGGGGTTAATGCAAGCTTTAAGATATATTGAGCTAGTTTGACATTGCTCAAGTAAGTTAACTTGGTCAACCCCTAGCTTGGGGAGCTATGGTTGATGATATTAATATATGAGGTTACCAAGGTGAGAGTTTAAGCATGGTTTGAAGTCAACAAGCCAATGTCAAATATTATGGAATCCTTTGGGTATGCATGGTGTGAATAGTTTATAGATGTTTAGGATCAACTAAAGCATGATTTTGGGTTTAAAATAGTTTATAGATGTTTAGGGATACTTTATGGAGCTTATGGCTTAATGGCTAGATATAGTCACTTAGACTAGTCATCAGATTCAGGGTAGGGTATCATATACATAAAAGGGTATAGGGCATTATCTTATGATCAAATAGAGTCAACTAGGATTGAACCTAAGGTCTTGGGTTACCTAAACTAGCTTAGGTATGATCCTAAGCTTATTATCTTACTCAACCAAAAATTAATTTTTATAACATTGTTTACAATCATTCATCCAAAACTGCTACTTTAATACCAAAAAAGATTTCATTCATCTTCAACATGTGTATAGTACAAAAATCTCTATACTACAGTATATGACTATAGACTGGAACAAAATACAACTGAGTAGCACAAACAATATCATTACTGTATAAAATATATAGATTATAAAATACTTATATAAACTCAGAAGATTAGAACCTTCGACCTCATTTACTCAACTAGTTCTTTATCATTTTCCTGATGTGAAATTAAATGAAGAATAGGTGTGAGCTAACACAGCTCAGCAAGTTATACCGACCATTCAAAATTTTTAATAAGTAACCCATTATACATATACTAAATTAAAAACAATTATTAACAGGCTATTGTACTGAATAGAGTACTGATAGAAGATAATAGAAACTAAATAGACTTTGCACTAAAACTGAATAATTAAGTACTTCATATATCAAAGCAAAAAGTAATAAGAATTTCTCAAGCCCTTATGCCTCCCAAAAGAACAGATATCAGAATTCAATCCCATATGACTCCCTCTGCTAGCATATTAGAAAATAGGCACTTATGTTTCCCAAATACTTAACATGTAAGATATTCAAAAAAATTAGGCCCTTATAGCTTCTAGTGTAATTAACATAATAAATCTTCCTTCAATAATAGAACCCCTTAGAATAAAAAATTTTAAGTAAATAAGAATATATATAATTACATTTCAATGAAATAAATGAAAAAAAAAACCAATTTTAAAAAAAAATCACAAAATGCTCTATTAGTAGCCAACAAATTCACGATTGAGTAGAATTTCATAAATTTCAAAATTTCACTAGATTAAGAGGGACTATATAGAATACTATTTGAAGTTTTAAATGTTATATAGCAATATTTTTATATGTCAAAATTAGTTACTAAGTCTAAAAATAATGCACTTTCAATTTACCTAATAGAAATTTCTAAAGAAAATACCAAAATATTTAGAATACTCAAAACTATAGCATACAGAAAGTTATATGGTGAAAATTTAGTAAATGTGAAGTTATCCCAATTTTTATACTATAAAATTATAATTTTAGTTAAAAAAATCTCAAAAATTTTATATTATTAAAACTAAGATATGTAGAATATAACTTACATTGATTTGGATAACTTTTCGAACTAAAGTGAAATAAGAATATGGATCGAAGTCACTTGAATTGGACTTTCTTGCTCAAAAATTTCTCTTCCTCTCTTTCTCTCTCTATAAAATAACAACTAAGGTGGGATTTTGGCAACCGGAGATTTTAAGTGGAGTTTTATTTTTTTTTTTATGATCTAGTTTTGTGACACTCTAAACAACGGTGCCTCAACACTCTCTCAGTAGAGAGCATGGCGCCACAGCACCCAAGCCAGCATCATAGTGTTCCTTAATATTTCCAATAATATAGAGAGATCGATGCCATAATGCTACCACGCCGGAACCATGATGCTCCCAAGGGAAAATTCTAGGTTTAGGTTTTCATGTAAACAGACCCATTAGGACTTATTTAAGAATAGATTTCATACATTTATATACACATAAAGCACTCATAGAAACATGAAGAGAGAAATGTAAGTGCTCTAAGCACTGTTATAATAGGTATTATAATTCTTTATCGTTAGAAAAATATCATATGTTAACTCATTTTTATATGAGGCCATTATCCTAAACCACCCAAACTTCTGATTGTTAATTTCATGGTTGTCAATCATCTAGCGATCAGTCATCTGGATATCAATCAACATTCAATCTAAACTTTATTCAATCAATCTATAATCATTCAATCAACACTTCAATCATACATCTCAACAATCATATAACCTACAACAACTAAACTACAATCACCATGACAATTGTAGCCTTGAACTGCAATCAGGAAGCTCAGTGCACTGACTCCGTCTTAGTCATGTCCCAAACCACTTTACTAGGACTTTCATATAGCAAATCACCCATTATTGGATCCTTTAATCATTAACTGACCCATTTGACCCAGTTGAGCTAGCCCAAGCAATCTCAATTGATCATCAACCCTGATCAACATCAATTGAGCTCCAAGAAAACTCTAAACTTCACCAGAATCCTTTGAACATTACTTCTAATGAATTGGATTTCATTGACCACCTTGACCTAGTCAATAGTTAACTTGGTTAACTGAACCTAAATTTGATAAAACTAGGTTAGCCTGGGTTAACCTAACCAATATATCCAAATCAAACCTACTCAACCCCTTTACATTGTCCCATTACATACTCCAAACATACCCAATCCTTCCATAGGTCAAAAACCTTTAGTGGTCTGACCTGGTCAACCTGCAAAAGATTATCAAACTTAACTATACATCCACTCAATTTCTTAAACACCAAGCCCACTCCCTCAAACCCCTTGATATTTATCCCAATAGCAAGCCAATCTCCCCTAAACTCCAAATTAGGAAGGCTTGATTAGTTGCATAGTTAAACAATCAACTAAATGACTAAAAGGGCTTAAATGGTCAAACCCTCACAAACATTTCATTTCCCTCCAAGGTCAGCAATTTTGAGTTTTTAAAGTCCTTCTAGAACCATCTTAAAGTTCATATTAACCCTGCTTAATCCCTGGATTATCCCAAACCTAGCCTAGTGGTCCCCCCCCCCCACCCCCCATGTAAGAATGACCCAAGTCAATTTATCCCTACTGCAGCCACTCTCCCTGCTCCCTAACGACCTAGGACTCTTATCCAGCATCTTGTGAAGAGCCCTGACTGATCCAGGCCATCCAAATGAATGATAATGCCTAAATTTAACATCCAGTATGCTTTAGTTCAGTGCGATCTTTGATTTAACATCCAATTTGATTTCAGTAAGTTTAAACATTGATATTGATTTTATGTCAAATTTTAGAAAATGTCAGGAAAACTCATTTTTAACTTCAACATCACCCCCGCCTAGTCTATTGAGGGCTTTCAGATCATATTTTGAATTGGATTCGATAACATACAACTTACATTCACTACACCACAGACTTAAGTGGTGGAGAACACTGACGATTCTATTAATTAAGTTCCCCTTCAAGTTAACATCAAGGGTGGGTCTGTAGCTGCTCTCGTAGTGACTAAGCCCTCGTTCTTCTCTCATTTAACTTTTCCTCAGTCTGCTGCCATGAATAAGGTAAAGTTAGTTGTTAATCCTGAAATCCCTATATTTAAAAAATTTAAGATGGGGTCATCTTCTAGAGTGTAAGAAATGACCAAATCTCATTGCCCTAATATGAATTTTCGTATGAGGAAAAAGGCTGAGAAAGCCAAACTACTGGAGCAAGATAAGCTGATCACAGCTACCACTGAAGCAGTAATGAATGTAGATTCTGAGGTTCATGGAGTAGTGGCAAATCCTACATTGTTGGAAAGAAATCGCTTTCATCCACTATTAGCTACTGTTGGAGAAGAGAATCCAGTGAGAATAACAAACTCTCCTCCAACTTCATCTCATAAAAATCCTATTTTGTCTTCTTTATTCAAAAGGAAAAGGAAATTTAAATCTTTGTTAGATGGATTAATTCAAGACAATGCCACAAGATATGGGCAGTCAAAAGGTAAATTTTTAAGAAGCATTAAAGATGTTATTACTAATGGAATGCAAGCACACTCAAATAGAGGGCAAGAAGTATCTCCCCCTACTAAGAGAAGGGTACAATTATGAGAATTGGGTCCAAGTCAACCAGCTGTTACAACACATCATTATAAGGAATCAAAGAGGTTTTCAACTCTTAATAATCATCCAATGCTGTTTAATGATCAAAATCAACAAACTCCTATCAGATCTTTGGGATATAGAGCATTGGCCTAACAATGGTATAATCCCATACCTCCTCCATCTTCAAACCAATATGGAAATCTTCCAGCTACAACCTCTAGTCACTCCTCGAACCAACATAGATCAAGGACTGATCAGTGTCATTTATAAGTTGGCGAATCATCTTCTCACTTCGATAGGAGGTGGTTGAAGTTCACAAATCAGCTAACCTTATTATCTAATGGGGAGAGGGCTTAAAAGCCAAAAATGATTGCTTTTTTGACTGCATGATTTTCTCACAAAAATTGTGCAATAGAGGAGTGAATGAAGAAAGACAACGAATAATCATCTATTAGAGAGTATACTCCAGTAGATTCACATCATGTGGAGGGAAGATCAATAAAATAAATGATGGATCATTTGAAGGAGAGTAACCAACATATAAATGAGCAAGAAGCTGCAGATGATCTAGAAGCAAAATTGCAAGAGGAAGAGATGTCTAGTAGTGTCAATATGGTAGATACTCACTCATCTTTACAAAGAGAGAAGGAAAAGGGTGAAGGTGAAGAAGGAGCTGTTGACAATGAAGCTGATGAGGATGATACAGTAAATTCAACTCATCAACATTTATTATAATTAAGTGAGAAACATGATCAAATTCTAAGAATGGAGAAGAAATAAGAGGATATGATGGCTATGATTTCCATCATGCTAGGTAAGGTGCTTCCTGTCTTGGATACTTAAGTCAAATGTCCTCCTGATGAATTAGTGCAGCTTAATGTTAAGGGAAAATCAGTTTGTAAAGAAGAAGCAAAAAATAAACCAATAAAATTAGAAACAGAGTCATTGCAATTTATAGTTATTAAATAAATGGTAGAGCAGTAGGTCAAAGACGCACTAGCTGAATCTCAGGGTACTTCGTCTGCTCTAAAAGATAGACCATATCCAGAAGAATATGACTTCGTCCCTTATTCAAAAGGATTTATACTTCTTTCATTAAAAAATTTTGATGTACAAGGAATCCTAAATAACATATTATATATTTCAGAGCTAGTGGCTGTAATATTGAAGGCAATGATGCAATGCCATTCAGAAAATTTATCAGTAGCTTATCTCACATTGCATTTGACTAGTACACTGAACTGCCCAATAGGCCGGTCCATACTTTCAATGAATTAGAAGGTTTATTTCTAAAAAGGTTCACCGGTGCAAAACATCATATTACTGTCTGTGACATCATAGTAGAGAAGCAAAAACAAAGAAATAATTTGGTAGATTATATTTTGAGATGGAGGAATCTTGGCATGAGATATAAGCCACAGTTGCAAAAACAACATGCTATAGAGATCCTTCTTAAAAATAGTTATGGTCCATTTTCCTTCTTGCTAAAAGGATTTACAATCAAGACTTTCAAGAAATTATCTATTAAAACTTCTAACCTTCAAGAGGAAGTCTCTTAGCTTTCATTTCTAAAAGATTAGTCTTCTTTAGAAATGAAGAAATTGAAACCTCAAAAGGTGCTAGAAAAGAAATCATGATCAATATCTGCAATTGATAAAGGGAAATAACCAATATAGATTTAGGCAGAGAATCAGAAACAACCTCCTCAATATCAATAGTATAATAGACCACAGAATGATCAGCAGTTCAGACCACAATCTAATCTCACCTATGAAGACAAAAGAGAGAAATTTGAAGCATTTTAAAATTAAACTAATTCTTTAAATGAGAGGTTATTAAAAACAATTTCAAAAGTCTTTTAAAGAGACATGAGTTCAAGCTCCCATATCCCAGGAGAACGAAAGAAGTGGGCAAATTGGGACAACCCAATTATTGCTCATACCACAGAATGCTCAGTCATGAATTGGTAGATTAAATAAATTTCAAAGAATGGATTGTGAGGAGCATTAGAGATGGGTTAGTTGTGATGCTAAGGAATATTAAGTTGATTTAAAACAAGTACAAGCTAAAATATAATTGGTGAGCCTTTTGTACCTTCATCCACTATAAAATTTGATAATAATTGGTATGTAGCATTATCCCATTCATTTAGAGGAATTTTAAATAGGATATATCGTTCATCTTTTCAAGAATTGCTAGGAGCGTAGAGCCCCATCCAAGTTGATATGGTAGCTCCCAATAGAGATCAGAATAAAGTTCCTATGAAATAACTTAAGGAAGTACGAGTCAAATCAAGTTTCTATAATATCAAAGAAGGAAAAAGATAATAAAGTTAAGGTTATGTCTAATAAAATAGTTATTTCTTTGGATGGAGAGTCCAAAACTCTTAAGCCTTTAACATTGTATGACTTTTTTTTGTCCCTCCTGGGATTAAGAAAGTAATGAAAAAAGATTCTACATATATCTTATTTGTTTCTGCTGATGAATGTCTAGTTTAAAATATAAATAATGAAGAAAATAATTCTCAGGAAATATCTATAAATGAATTAGAAGAATATTGTCAATATTTTTTGATAGTGGATCCATTGTTCTTGATGTTCAAGGTGATCCTATCAATATTGAATTAGAATTTTTTTATTTAGATTGTCCACCAGAAGATAATCAAATGATGATTGACGATCAATAATCAAAACTCAGTAAAGATCCTACTCTTGAAGAAGTTGTGCAAGCCAATATTTATAGTGGTAAAGGTTTACCTCTATGAACCATAGCTACTGATAAAGGGAATCAAGTTATAGATAATTTAGAAGCTTCCAATCAACCTCAATAAGCTCAACAACCAGATGTGGATAATATAGAAATTCTTAAAGTGGAGTATAACATATTAGCTCACCTCAGGAAACTACGTGTGAAACCAAGTATTTACGATGCTCTAGTTCTTTCCAAAGAAATGAGGGAGGATTTAATCAAAGCCTTACTCGATCCAGAGATCTGTATGGCTCATCTAGCATTAATGTAGTCAAAAGAAGCACTATACTTCAAAGAAATTTTAGGAGTCCCATTTTCAAATAAAGATTTATTGCTGGGAACTACAGATCATAATCGTATGTTGTATATTTCTATAAACATAGATAATTTCAAATTGTCTCATGTGCTTGTTGATCCAGGTGCATCGATCAACATCATGACTCTTAAAACTCTAGTATACTTTAAGGTGGATACTACTAACTCAGCTCTGATAAAATGATATTGCGAGGATTCAACGAGAAGGGTGAGAGAGCTTTGGGTTCAATAACCCTCCTTTTAGAAATGGAAACCTTGAAAACTAAAGGCAAATTCTATAAAATAGATTCCAAAGCTTCTTTTAACGCTCTTTTAGGTAGACCCTGGCTCTATGAGTATAGAATGGTTCCTTCCACCCTTCGTAAATGTATCAAATACTCTTGAGGGGGAGTAGAGCATTATATAAAAGGTGACTTGAAACTATTTTTCATTCATGATTTCAGTATATACGAAGATGCTTCATATTATTTTTCTAAGAAGAAGACTATTTTCTCTAAAAATCTCAAACTGACTGAAGTAGAAGCAAAACAAATGAAAGGAAAAAAAGAAGAAGGAAAGGAAGAAGAAGAAGTAAAGGAAAAAAGAATAATATTCTAACCTCGAACACGACCTTCGTTGGTCCCCTGTTCCTTTATCACAAAGAGGTGGTAGAATAGC
The DNA here is from genome assembly GCA_019925795.1 of Dendrobium chrysotoxum. Classification (NCBI taxonomy): domain Eukaryota; kingdom Viridiplantae; phylum Streptophyta; class Magnoliopsida; order Asparagales; family Orchidaceae; genus Dendrobium; species Dendrobium chrysotoxum. The sequence continues at coordinate 35,577,682 of CM034306.1, read as the reverse complement.
ACAACAATCTTATGGAAGAGGTCAAGGATGGCAAAACCAAATAATATAAGAATATGAAAAATTAATACATGCAAATAAGGGTGCATATAATACATATTGATTTGGAATCCTACTAGGAGGATGAATTATATATGATTGAGAAAAAAACCATAGGGAGTAGAATATAAAAACTATACAAAACAACCAAAGTTTGAAATTTCTATAGAAGCTTATAGTGATGATGATAGAGTCCAAGACACTAGGGAAGCTAATTTAAATATGTATTGTTTCAAGAAATTAAAAAGTGCGTGGAAAATATTACCTTAACCCTACTATCCCAAAGTAATGTAAAAATGGTAAAGTTGAAAGCCTCTCTTCCTTTAAACCCCAACACTAAATCTAATATCTTGGTACCTTCCAGCAGTAAACCCCTAAATTTGGTGTAACCCACAATGATCTATTTATGGATAAGATAATAGATCTTCCTTCTTATTAGTACTTGAATTATGTAAATAAATTTGCAAATTTAGGTTTAACACCCTCAAATTGGACTAAAGGTGAAGCCAAGCAATTTGAACACCTATGGAACACAAAATACCACAAATACACATCAAGATCGAGTATTGTCTTTTCTACTCTATGTTCATTTGATGATGATAAATTTTTCTTAGTTATATAAAATAATCTAGAGTATGATAGTCTCTTTTTAGCAAATATTAAATCTTTTAACAAACTCTATTTAAAAATTTCAAATGATCTGGATGACTTTCAAGTCAGAGATGCACCTCTAAAACTTGAAGATGAGATTAAATCCATAACAAATGGTCTAAAAGAAATAAATCTAGGCATCAAAGAAGAACCTCGTCTAATTTTTCATAAGTTATTTATTGAATGAGGATGAGGTGAATAAAATGATTAAGTTATTATCTGAATTCAAGGACTATTTCGCATGGAGTTATAAAGAGATGCTCGAATTATCTCCAGACATAGCAATTCACAAATTAGCAATCCAACCATAAATGGTTCCCATAAAATAAGCACTTTGACAGTTGCTACTCAACATCAAACAGTAAGTCTTAGCTGAAGTTAAGAAGTTAATCAGTGTTGGCTTTATTATAGAGGATAAATATCCGACATGGTTAGCTTGCATCATTCTAGTCAAGAAGAAGAATGGTCAGATACGAGTGTACATCAATTTTAGTAATTTAAATAAGGTCTATCTCAGAGACGAGTTTCTACTTCCAATACTAAAACTCATGGTTGATATCACTTCTTCGCTTACAATATTTTCTTTTATGGATGGCTCATCTAGATACAATCAAATCAAAATGGATCCCAAAGATAAAATATATATAACATTCAAAATGCCGATAGAGATCTACTGCTATAAAGTTATGTCATTTGGATTAAAGAACACTAGTGCAACTTATCAATAAGCAAAGACAATGATTTTTGATGAACTCATCCACCACCAGGCAGAGTGTTTTGTCAGTTATCTAGTCATTAAAAGTCTCAAAGGAGATGATCATTTATATAACCTAAGAATTATTTTCTAAAGATTACACCAATATAATTTAAAAATAAATCCTTTGAAGTGTGCTTTTCGCATCACTTCAGAGAAATTTTTAGGTTTTGTGGTTCAACACTGCGGAATCGAAATTGATCTAATAAAATTAAAGCAATAATAAAAATGCCACCACCTAAAAGCCTTACCCAACTGAGATTTTTCCAAGGCCGATTAGCATACCTTAAAAGATTCATATCAAACCTTTCAGGCAGATGTCAGCTATTTGTAGCATTATGCAAGAATGATGCTCCATTTTGGTGGGATGATAATTTCCATAAAGCATTCAATATTATAAAGCAATATTTGACAAACCCTCTAATACTTACAACTCCCATTCTGATAAAGCCACTGATTCTATATACAACATCTTTAAGTGAATCTCTTGACACCTTATTAGCTCAAGCTAATGAAGAAGGAAAAGAGAATGAAAAGAGAATGCATTATATTATCTGAGTAGAAGTTTACTTTCGATTGAATTAAATTATCATTCAATCAAAAACCATTATTTAGCCTTAATCTTTGCACTCAAAAGTTAAGGCATTATATGTTATCTCATAAGATAACTTTGATATCCATAATAAAGACATTGCAATATCAGATGACTCCACCGATGCTGTTAGGAAGATTACCTCCATGGCCGATGATTTTGTCATAATTTGATATTTTATTTATTCCTTTACGAGCAGCAAAAGGGCAAGCTATAGCACATTTTATAGAAGCTGACTTGGTATAAGATGATTGCCCCATAAATGATGAACTGCCATATGAATAAATCATGAAACTTGAGTCAAATAAAAAGTCTATCTGGGAATTCTATTTTGATGGCACTGTTTCCAATCAATATGGAGCATCAAATGATTTTCCCTAGGGCAAGCCAAAATTGGTATAGTATTAGTCACACCAAATAAAGGTTTGATGTATTATTCTTACCATATGTTAGAACATTATACGAACAACGAAGCTGAGTACGAGGCACTCATAACTAGCTTTGAATTGAGAAAGTTAAATGAAATTGAAGAGATTCAAATATTTGGAGATTCAAAGCTTGTGATTAATCAGGTAGTTGGAATTTATAAGGTATTGAATGAAATTTTGAGTCCTTATCATCACTATATGATGCATTTCCTAGAATAGATTTCAAATATGCCATTATATAGGATTCCATGTGAAAAGAATTCCATAGTAGATGTTCTTGCTAAGTTAGTCAAAGCACTATCATCTCTTGAAGGAGATTAAATTTCAATAGAAGTGTAAGGCCGACAAGTTTTATCTCTTATAGACTTCGAATATATAAATTGGAAAACCTTTAATTAAGGAGAAAATTATTTTAGTGGTAGACAATGAAATATATGATTATAGAAAACCTTTCCTCAAATATTTCTGAGAAAATAAGCTCCCTCATGATAAATCAGTAGTAGATCAAATCAAAAGAACATTGTTGCTTTATGCTATAATTAACGATACCTTATATAAAAGTTCAATTGATCCGATGTAGTTATAGTGTCTAAATAAATCAGAAGCATGGAAGATTATAGAAGAAGTGTACACTAGATTTTGTGGTGCACACCAATCCGGGCCAAAAATGAAGATGAAGGTCAAATGAATGGGATATTAGTGGCCATTAATGATAAATGACTGCATGAATGTTGCACGTCATTATCATCAATGTCAGGTGCATGTGTACTATTACTTCAACCATCAAGTGTCCTATATCTACTCATTGATTTGTGGCCTTTTGAAAGCTAGGGTATAGATATCGTCAGTCTATTTGATCCTCTATCCTTTAGAGGTCATAGGTTCATATTAGCAACTATATCTTACTTCTCAATATGGGTAGAAGCAGTTCCTTTGAGAGAAGTCAAAGCTCATCACATTCTAAAATTCTTCAAAGAAAATATCATATAAAGATTCAATATTTCTCATTGAATTATCTCAAATAAAGGTCTTTCATTTAGAAGCACTAAGATAATTATTTTTGATAGACATCACAACATCGATTAGATATACTCTACCATCTATTATCCTCAGGTAAATGGATTGGTAGAGGCCTTCAATAAAACTTTTTTTTAGATGTTAAAGAAAACCTTATGTGACAATAAGCATCAGTTGCATGAGAAGTTGGTTGATGCTTTATGTGCGTATTGAACCACATTTAGAACTCCAACTCAATCTATGTTGTATGCTTTAGTCTTTGGTGCATAAGTTGTTATTCCATTAGAAGTGCATCTACCTTTACTTAGAGTTACAATAAATTAAAAGATAACTTCATACAAAAATGTTAAACTCTAAGTAGAAGAGCTCGGAGGTTTGAAGAGAAGCATTTGCAAGCTCAACAGAACCTCAAAATGTATAAAGCTAAAATGATCCAAGCTCATGACAAATTAGTTTGTCTGAGAATTTTTCAAGTATGTGACTTGGTGTTAGTTCTATGAAGATCCATTTTGGCTCATCAAAAGATAAGCACTAAATTTGAGCCATTATAAGAAGGACCATTCATGGTAAAAAAAGTCTACCAAGGAGGTTCTTATTAGTTGATATATTATAAATTGGATCGTCCAATATTACCTATCTATGGGTGATATCTCAAGAAGTATCATGACAGTTGATTTATTAGGTAGAGTTTTTTTTAAAAAAAATAAATGTTAAAGTTTAAATTATCTACATCGTAGTGCTATAAATCAAATGGGGTCCAAGTGATAGGATTTGGGTCTTGAATATCCTGCTGAGTTTTATGGATTTTAAAATCAACACTTTTGATTACAATTCCTACCACCAAAATTCTTCCACATTCACCATTTTGATATGGTCAAGTGAATGTTGGATTCATCCTTAAATTCCCCTCCATTGCTGTTTCGATATGGTCAAGTAATTATAGGATTCTTTTCATCTCTATTCCTATTTCAATATAGTCAAGTGAGTATTGAGTTATTTTCCACATTCACCATTTCAAAATGGTCAAATGAATGTTGGATTCATCTTTAAATTCCCCTCTTTCATTTTTTTGATATGGTCAAGTGATTGTAGGATTCATTTCATCTCTTTCTACTCACTATTTCAATTTGATCAAGTGAGTATTAAGTTATCTTCCATGCATACTATTATGATTTGGACAAGTAAGTGTTGGATTCAACTTTAAATCTTCCACATTCACTATTTTGATATTTTCAAGAGAATGTTAAGTCTTAAATCTTTGTGTTCTACCATTTAGATATGGTCAAGCAGACACTAACCCCTTTGAAATATCTTTGTTTATTATTTTGATATAGTCAAATAAACATAAAATATCTCTTACTCACCATTTCAATATGGTCAAGTGAGTTTCTAAATCCTCCATATTCACCATTTTGATATGGTCAAGTGAATGCTGGATAATCTTTAAATTCTCCTCTTTCGTTGTTTCAATATGGTCAAGTGATTGTAGGTTCTTTTTCATCCCTTGTATTCACCGTTTTGAGAAAGCATATGAGAATGCAATTGAATTTAGTGATCTTAGCATAAAGATTTTTGTTTTCATCGGCGTATTAGTAAAGTTGAACTTAAAGAGGCTTTAAAGAAAATGAAGTGTGGAAAAGCTGTTAGACCTGATGATATTCCAATAGAGGTGTAAAAATGCTTAGGAGATGAAGGAATTTCTTGGCTTACTAAAGTTTTTAATATTATTTTGAAGACTAAAATGATGCCAGATGAGTGGAGAACGAGTGTGTTGATTCCTCTTTTTAAGAATAAAGGTAAGGCACAAGATTGTGTGAATTATAGAGGAATTAAGTTAATGTGTCATACTTTAAAACTATGGGAGGGAGTTAAGGAGCATAGGTTGTGGCATGACACTAATATTTCTAAAAATCAATTTGGATTCATGCCAGGTAGGTCTACTATGGAAGCTATATATTTATTGAGAGGTTTGATGGAGAAGTATCGAGAGAATAAGGAAGATTTACATATGATTTATATTGATTTAGAGAAAGCATATGATAAAGTTTCAAGAGAAGTTCTTTGGAGAGTTATGCATAAGAAAGAGGTTATTAATGCTTATATCAAAGTCATTAGGATATGTATGCAAGAGCTATTACTTGTGTTCAAACACAAGGTGGTTTGACCAAGTATTTTCTTATTTCAGTTTGATTACATCAAGGATCAACCTTAAGCCCATATCTTTTTGATTTAGTCATGGAAGTTCTCACTAGACATTTGCAAGAGGTTCTACCTTGGTGTATGCTTTTTGCTGATGATATTCTTCTTGTTGATAAGACTAGAGAGGGAGTTGAAGGTAAACTTTTTAATTATGGAGGTCAACCTTAGAGTCTAAAGGCTTTCATTTAAGTAGATCTAAAATTGAATATATGGAGTGTAATTTTAGTAATAATAGATCTAGTGGGGGATTATGACTTTGGGTGATCGAGTGAATAATAAGAGTACATGTTTTAAAATATCTTGTGTCTATTGTTCAGAGTGATGGTGAAATAGATGTGGATATTATTTGTAGAATTCAAGTTGGATTGTTAAAGTGGAGGAATGCATCGGGCTTGTTGTGTGATAGAAAAATCCCTCTCAAACTTAAGGGAAAATTCTTTAAGTTGGTAGTGAGACCTATAATGCTTTATGGTGCAGAATGTTGGCCATTAAAAGAGAAGCATAATATTAAGTTAAGTGTTGCAGAGATGAGGATGCTTAGGTGGTTGAGTGGCTTCACTCTTAGAGACAGGATACAAAATGAGCATATACATGAAAAAGTTGGAGTACCTCCAATGGAAGATAAGATTAGAGAGAGCCTCCTTAGATGGTTTGGTCACATAAAATGGAAACCTTTCAATGACCCAGTTAAGAATGTAGAAGTGTTAGATTTGACTTATGTTAAGAAAGGTAGAGGTAGACTTAAATAGACTAGGTTAGAAAATATTAAAAATGACCTTTCTTTATTAGATGTAGATGAGAATTTGACTCTTAACATGACACAATGGAGAAAAAGGATTCATGTAGCTAACCCCACATACTCGGATAAAGGCTTGTTCTTATTGTTGTTATTGTATTCACCATTTTGTCTTTTTTTGGTCAAGTGAATATCGAGTTATCTTTCTCATTCACCATTTCAATATGGTCAAGTGAATGTTGGAATCATAATTAAAATATTTCGCATTCACCATTTTGATATGGTCAAGTGAATGCTAGATCTCTAAATCGTTATGTCTTGTTGTTTTGATATAGTCAAGCATGACACTAAATCCTCTGAGATCTTTTCCTTTGATGTTTTGATATAGTCAAGAGAATGGAAAATATCTTTTCATTAATCCATCCTTCTCACATCCAATATCCAGTTTAAATTTCAATATCCCAACTTAGGATTATTTTCTTAAGGATCCTGATCATTTAACAATCTTCTAAATTATGTTGATCACTTCAGTCAATGCCAATAAGTATGATTTACTCTTTGAGTTCATAACACCTATTGGGGTCTATTTGTTGACCTCATTTTTATATGTGGCCATCATCTTAAACCACCCAAACTCTTGATTATTAGTTTCATGGTTGACAATCATCTGGCCATCCATCATTTGGACATCAATTAACATTCAATCTACACTTAAATCAGTCAATCTACAATCATTCAATCAATACTTCAATCATACATCTCAATAAACATATAACCTACATTAACTAAACTATAATCATCATGATAATTAAGGCCCTGCACTATAATAAGGTACCTTAGTGCACTGCCTTGCATAATGAACTGACTCCTTGATCTCAGTCATGACCCAAATCACTTTATTAGGATTTTCAAATAACAAATTACCCATTATTGGATCCTTTATTCATCCACTGACCCATCTGGCCCAATTTAGCTAGCCCAAGCTAGGTAAATTGATCATCAATCCTAATCAACATTAATGGAGCTCCAAACATCACTCCTGGTGGATTGAATTTCATTGACCACCTTGATCCAATCAATAGTTTACTTGGTCATCTAAGCCTAGGTTTCATCAAACCAGGTTAGCCTGGGTCAACATAACCCATGTATCCAAATCAAACCTACTCAACCCCTCTATATTGACCCAGTACATACTCTAAACATACCCAATGCTTCCAAGGGTCAAACCTTGATTGGTTTGACCTAGTCAACCTACCAAAGGTGGCCAAACTCTACCATACATCCACTCATTTTCTCAAACACCAAGCCCACTCCCTCAAAACCTTTAATATTTATTCCAATAGCAAGCTAATCTCCCTTAGACTCCACATCAACAAGGCTTGACCATTTGACAAGTAAAATAGTGAACTAAATGACTACAATGGATTAAACGGTCAAATCCTCTCAAATATTTCATTTCCCTCAATGGTCAATAGCTTTGAGTGTTTAAATTATTTTTAAAACCTTATTAAACTCCAGCTTAACCCTGCTTAACCCTAGGATAAGCCCTAATATGGCCTTGTTGTCCCCCCATGTCAGAATGACCCTAGCAATTTTCTCCCTGCTCCAGCCACTCTCCCTACTCCCTAATGACTCGGGACACTTGTTCAGCATCGAGTGAAGAACACTAAATGATCCTGGCCATCCAAATGAATGAAAATGCAAGAATTGTTATAAACCTCCCAATACTTTCATTTAATCCTAACTCACGACACACTCCCTCTATAGCCTCTCTAAGAGTTTGATTTGCCTCCCTAGACCATTCCCTACATCTTCCAAACATTTTTCAGTCATTTGAAGCTCGCCAATGATAAGATTAATGGAGGATTGAAGGCTATTCCATCTCTACCATTTGAGATATTCTTTTAGTGGTCCTCAGGCTTTGGTATCTTCAACAGAGTTGTTGTGCATCTCTCAACAAAGAAAAGTAGCCCTAAAACACCATCTGAGACCATTTGTGTTAAGGTAAAACATAAACCCTAGGTGTTTATCAAGGTTGTTAAATAAATCCATGAACATTGCATGAAAGGCCTTGAGAAATATTCCCCATTCTTACGTTAGCCCTCTTCCACCTTATATATATATATATATATATATATATATATATATATATATATATATATATATATATATATATATATATATAGGGTTTTTGGTTGCACTATGAGGGATACAAAATCATAACCATTTATATCTTCTATTTCTAATAAATGGCTATGATTTCACCATTTCATCCCTTATTCGATCAGTGGTTGAGTCATAGTCTAACTGATCATCCATCTAGCGTGATCTCAGTTATTCGTTCTATTTCACGCTGGATCGAATGGACACACCAGCTGCAATGCTGGCCAAGTGGGTCGAGTTAGTTGACAGTCGCTTTCGATGTGGCCCACTCACCTGCCACCAAAATATGTCATTCCATCAGCTCCTCCAACTGACTGTGTATATAAGACCCTTAAATAAATCCATATAATATCTTAAATTTTGAAAAATTATGGAGAATTCATTTATCCACCATTTTTAATAAATAAACCCTCTATGAAGTTCGAATAAATAACCTTATTTTATAAAAATAATTTTAGTTCAATTGGATAATTATTTTTGGAATTATTTTAATTATAAGGGTATCCTATTTTTATTTATAAAATAAAAAATACTTACCCATGTGAGCTAAATTTTGGTTGATGTAGAATAGGGAATATTTTTGACTCCCTGTAATTTTCCTAAGGCCATTTGATGCCACTAAATTTTGGTTGATGTAAGGGAGTGTGAGAGGGAGTTCTACATGGTTGCTCCAACGAACTTGCACCTGAGTTCCTCCATGTGTCAAGGTTTATCTTGAGGGAAGCTTTGGAAAGAAGACCTCTTTAGTGTCAAAGGACCCATCTATTCCATCGCACCGGGGAATGTGAAAGTGATTCGAGGTTCTCTATATTCACTTAGAGGATGAAAACAGATTCAAGAATTTCTGCCTTCACTAGAAGAGTGAAAAAGGATTCGAGATTCTCTGCCTTCACCTGGAGGGTGAGAAAGGATTCTAAGTTCTCTGCCTTAACAGGAGGGTGAAAAGGGTTCTAAATTCTCTACCTCACTAGGAGGGTAAAAAGAATTCTAGATTCTCTGCTTCACCATGAGGATTAAAAGGATTAAGGTCCTTTAACACACAGGGTTAGTGGAAGAGATTTTGTAGGGGCTTCTCCACCTAGCTGTAGGGCTAAAGGAGAGACACTATAGTAATAGTGCAATACCAAAAGAGGAGGACTCCGAGAAGTGGACGTAGGTAATGAATAATCGAGATGCGCTAAGAGTTCTAATATTTATTGACTTTTAGATTTCTTACAATAATAACTTAACTAGTCAAATGCGGAAGCTGATGATTTGTAAATAATTATGAAGATGGTGCTTGTTCTCTAATTATCACAATGAAAATATTGATCTCAGATTTTCACCAAGCAGTTATAATAAACATTAAAATGTAAAAAAAATTAAAGTATGAAAAATAAAATCAGAAAGAACACACCAGATTTATAGTGGTTCAGTCAAACCATAACCTACGTCCACTCCCCGGAGTCCTCCTCTCTGGGTATTGCACTATAACTATAGTGTCTCTCCTTTAGCCCCTACAGCTAGGCGGAGAAGCCCTTACAAACTCTCTTCCACTAACCCGGTGCGGCAGAGGACCGAACTCCTTTCACAGGCAGAGAACCTTGACTTCTTTTCACCCTCCTGGTGAGGCAGAGGACCTGAACTCCTTTTCACCCTTCTGGTGAGGCAGAGGACCTGGAATCACTTTCACCTTCCCCGGTGTGGTAGAGTAGCTAGGTCTTTTGACACCAAAGAGATCTTCTTTTTCCCAAAGCTTCCCTCAAGACATACCTTGACTCTTGGAGGAACTCAGGTGCAAGTTTGCCGGAGCAACCGTGTGAAAACCCCCTCTCACACTCCCTTGAAGCCCAGAAGGATCTTCTCCCTCTCTTACAAACTCCACCCTTTCCCTCCCTAGCCCAAAGCTCTCTCTTCAAGCTTTCTTTAGAAGAAAACAACTCAATGAATGCCTAAAAGACTCATACAAAGTCTTATGAGAAAGCTTAAATAGAGGGCTTCAAAAAACCCTAAAAATTCAATTTAGCCGTCAAAGATTGTACAGTACAATCGCAGGATCGTCCAGTACGATGCACAGAATTTGACATGTTAGTACTGTACGATCGCATAATCGTATAGTACGATTAGTTCAATCAAAGTGCAGTTCGTCCAGGATGAATCATGGGACGACCAAAATCATCTCTGTTCATCGTACAGTATGATTCAGTTCGTACAGTATGATCCAAATATCAAAATTACATAGATTCGATTGACTAATCAGAGGATTAAATTAGGTAATATTTTAAACATCGTACAGTACGATTAATTTCATACAGTACGAATAGAACAACTTTTCAAATTCAAATTTTTGCCTAATTTAATGAACAGCGGGGTTTCTAATTATAACAGATTGTCCAGTACGATATGATGTTCATACTGTACAATTATTTATATTTTAAAATAATTTTTTTGAGAAAAAATAAATATTTTAATTAATTTTTGTAGCACCAGATCGTACAGTACGATCCAGACCGTACAGTACGATGTACAAAAAAAAATAAAATATTTAACAATTAAAATTACTCCTCTTGTGTGTGTGTGCACAGTCACCAAGCTATCATGCACCCTTATAGGACTTGACTCAAGAAGTAAAGAAAATAAATAAATGAAAATTACAGACTCTTTCAACATAACCTATTCTACCCAATCTTGAGCCCTGAATCTTCAAAGAACAGTGCATGTTGTACCTGAAATATTAGTCAACATACAAACAGGTATACACAATAAATACTAGGAGAAATAAAGTGCCAATCAGTAATATTGTTATCATCAAAATCATAAACTCGGGAGCCCAAGTTGTAACAATCTCCCCCTTTTTTATGATGGCAAATATTATTGGTTGAATTTACAAATTTAAAAGTATTTTCTCTTAATCTACCCCTCACTAAGAGAATTATATTAAAAAATAGGGATAAGTATTTTTTTAATTTTTTTTAAGAAAAATAAATATTTAAAAACTAAATAAAACTAAACCATAAATATAACAAACACAAATGCAACCAATCACAATACATTCTCCCCCTTTGACATTATCAAAAAGAAGAGATATAATGCAACATGAAATCATGCAAAAGAAAATAATAAAATACAAAAAGAACTAAAACATGAAGTCATGCATAAAAACATATTAAAAATCAAATAGACAAAATAGATAAAGAAACATAAAAAACACATAAATAAAGCACACAAATAAACCTCAACATACTTATACCTGATCAGAATTACCAATCGAATCCTTGATGATTTAGCATAAGTTTGTTACCTCATCATCTTGCTCATGTTATGATGATTCAGAAGCTAAGTCTGCCTAGGAGATTTTTTGCTTTTTTTCATTTCCCCTTATTGGAATTGGCTTATCCTCACTCTTTTTCATTACAAGATATTTCTTAAGATTGAGGCATTCATTTTTAAAATGTCCAGGTTTCCTACACCTAAAACAAATAATGTCAGAAGCAGGCTTATCATACTTGTCATTTTTGCCTCTGCTTTGCTTTTGTTCTCTCTTGTGCTTATGCTTCAGCAGACTTTTGAATTGGCTTGTTATTAATGCCATTATCTCATTCTCATCACTTTCTAAGACATCTTTATCTCCGTCTTTTGCTTTTAGCACTATAACCTTTTTATCACATGCATCCAAAAGTCTTTAACTCACACTTTACTCATAGGCAATGAGTGAGCCGATTAGATTATCAATAAAATAAGAATTCAAGTCTTTTGATTCATATATAGCAGTCACTTTGACATCAAATTTATCAGGTAGACAACGTATAATTTTATTGAATTTTTCTAAGTTTGAAAGCACTCTACCTAAAGCATGCAATGATATCACAATCTGAGTAAACCTAGTGTACATGTCTAAGATAGTCTCATAAGATTTCATGCAAAAAAGTGCATAGTCATGCAATAATACGTTTAATCTAGATTATTTAACTTCACTACTACCTTCATATGTCATGCATAGTTTATTTCAAACTTCCTTGCTAGTGATACAGGTAGAAACAATCATATAATCTTCAGAAGTTAAAGCACACAAAAAGTAATTCAAAGATTTAGCATTCAATTGAGCATAAATTTTTTCTTCTCTACTTCATTCAGCAAAAGAAATATCAATTTTCACACCATTAACAATAGGAGACGGTACATAATATCCAGATTGAATCATATTCCACATCCTAAAATCAATGGATTATAAAAATATAGACATGCAAAATTTCCAAAAATTAAAAGAAATATTTTCAAAAAGTGGCGGATGAGTTATTGAATAACCTTCAGTAATATTTCTATTTCCAAATTGTGCCATTGATTGTTTTCCTCTAGGTTTTTTAAAACACTATTTTGAGTACTGCTCTGATACCACTTAAAAGATCGAGATGCGCTAAGAGTTCTAATATTTATTGATTTTTAGATTTCTTACAATAATAACTTAACTAGTCAAATGCGGAAGTTGATGATTTGTAAATAATTATGAAGATGGTGATTATTCTCTAATTATTACAATGAAAATATTGATCTCAGATTTTCACCAAGCAGTTATAATAAACATTAAAATGCGAAAAAAATTAAAGTACAAAAAATAAAATCAGAAAGAACACACCAGATTTATAGTGGTTCGGTCAAACCATGACCTACGTCCACTCCCCGGAGTCCTCCTCTCTAGGTATTGCACTATAACGGTAGTGTCTCTCCTTTATCCCCCACAGCTAGGCAGAGAAGCCCTTATAAACTCTCTTTCACCAACCCGATGTGGCAGAGAACCGAACTCCTTTCACAGGCAGAGAACCTGGACTTCTTTTCACCCTCCTGGTGAGGCAGAGGACCTGAACTCCTTTTCACCCTCCTGGTGAGGTAGAGGACCTAGAATCACTTTCACCTTCCCCGATGTGGCAGAGTAGCCAGGTCTTTTGACACCAAAGAGATCTTCTTCTTCCCAAAGCTTCCCTCAAGACAAACCTTGACTCTTGGAGGAACTCAGGTGCAAGTTTGTCGGAGCAACCGTATGAAAACCCCCTCTCACACTCCCTTGAAGCCCACAAGGATCTTCTCCCTCTCTTACAAACCCCACCCTTTCTCTCCCTAGCCAAAAGCTCTCTCTTCAAGCTTTCTTTAGAAGAAAACAACTCAATGAATGCCCGAAAGACTCATACAAGGTCTTATGAGAAAGCTTAAATAGAGGGCTTCAAAAAATCTTAAAAATTCAATTCAGCCGTCAAAGATCGTCCAATACGATCGCAGGATCGTCAAGTACGATGCGTAGAATTCTACCTATTAGTACTGTACGATCGCAGAATCGTACAATATGATTAGTTCAATCAAAGTGCAGTTCATCCATGACGAATCATGGGATGACCAAAATCATCTCTATTCATCGTACAGTACGATCCAATTCGTATAGTACGATCCAAATATCAAAATTAAGCAGATTTGATTGACTAATCAGAGGATTAAATTAGACAATATTTTAAACATCGTACAATATGATTAGTTTCGTATAGTACGAATAGAACAACTTTTTAAATTCAAATTTTTGCCTAATTTAATGAACGGTGGGGTTTTTAATTATAACAGATCGTCCAGTATGATATGGTGTTCGTACTGTACGATTAGTTATATTTTAAAATAAAGTTTTTGAGAAAAATAAATATTTTAATTAATTTTTGTAGCACCAGATCGTACAGTACGATCCAGATCGTACAGTACGATGTACAGAAAAAAAATTAAAATATTTAACAATTAAAATTGCTCCCCTTGTGTGTGTGTGTGTACGGTCACCAGGCTATCATGCACCCTTATAGGACTTGACTCAAGAAGTAAAGAAAATAAATAAATGAAAATTACATACTCTTTCAACATAACCTATTCTACCCAATCTTGAGTCCTAAATCTTCAAAGAACAGTCATGTTGTACCTGAAATGTAAGTCAACACACAAACAGGTATACACAACAAATACTAGGAGAAATAAAGTGCCAATCAATAATATTGTTATCATCAAAATCATAAACTCGGGAGCCCGAGTTGTAACAAGTCATGGTTTGACTGAACCATTGTAAAATTTTGGTGTGTTTGTTCTGATTTCTTATTATCTGCATTTTACTTTATGCACTTTTTGATTTACTAAGATTGCTTGATAGATTTATTTCTATGATAATTGCTTGGTGAAAATCTATGGTTGATAGTATGTTGTGTTGATTAAATTGTCATCATTGTTATTGTAACTTTGAAAAGTTTATAAATTCTGCATTAAGAGATAGTATTGCTTCCATATTATTGTGCCTAGGGATAGTTTACTTAGGCATAACATCCTTATCGAACTTTAACCCACTCACCACCTCTCCAAATCAGCCCCTCACAATTTCTATTTCAAATCAGCTCATATTTGCCCATTTCGACTTAGCCAAACACTTTTACAGTATCCCATCAATACATTACTAACCCAAATTAGCCCACTCAAACTAGGTTCTCACAAAATTCAAGTGGAAAATTTTCTTTAGTTTATTATCAATAATCGCAATTATCATTAGTTAATATTATTGCTACTAACTAACATTATTAGAGATTGTGCTATTGTTATTATTAAAATGTAAAAGAAAAAAGGGAGAAAATAGGAAAAGAAAAAAAATTTATTCATTCTTTCCGTCGCCACCTTGACATTGCCACCATCGACATAATCGCCCTACGAAGGTATTTCTAAATCCTGTTCTCAGCCCTTGCAACACATCGAGCAACCACACATATGTGCTTTTCTTAGTGTGATGGGAGGGAACTTATCATGATGCATGTGGTGAGACAGTTGAGCCTTGTGCATGCTTTTCTTAGTGTGTTAGGGAAAAAATTAAGTACCCATATATGAGCCTTAGTGCCAATAAGGAAAGAATCATGTATTTTCTAATAGGTACCCCTAAAGACCCATGCACGCCTGGGATTATAGATAACGGCTGAAGTGTCACCCAACATTGACCATTCACATCTTTCTTGACTTGGCGAGCAGGCTATGACTCCTAGAATTTCTCCTAAATAGGGGAGATGCTTGGAGGCTGCCAGAATTCAAAGTGACAGGTGACCTAATTTGAACAAAAAATGAACAAGATGGGACTTGAATGGGCAACCGGGGACTGGAACTTGAATGAACAGCAGGGAACCAAACTCTAAATTGATAAACATATGTTAAAATTGGAAATATAAAATGCTAAATAAAAATTAAAGAACTCAAGTGAACATCAATGGGCAATTGCAAACAATGACTTATGATGACTGAAATTTCTACATATCACCCAGAAGCAACAATCAACATGAACGGGTGCTTTGATCACAAGTAATGTTGCAGATCCCTTAAATCACCCATGAAAGATATTTACCTCGATCTTACCCGCTAAATGAATAAGAATAATTGCAATAAAAATGAATGTGGAAGCATCCCTACCATTTGCAACCTTCCAATATCAAGCAAAAACATCTTTCCCCTAGGAGCAGAGGGATCTAACACACAATGAACACAATGATTGACTTATTCAGTGAGTTTAAGATGAATGAACTAGCTTGCAGATCTATGCGACAACCACTACGAGCATTGAAAATAGATATACGATGATCGTAACAATTTGCCAATCAACATCCATGAAGAAATTGGTGATGGATGCGACAATACCCTGCGTTCAATCTCAATGCATATGCAGAAGCCTACAACAAGTGCTAGGATACTTATGCAGCCTACAATAATGCAGTGGCAAGTAAATACATTTGTCCCCTACAGCAGAGGGATTTTACATGCAATGGATACAATAACATTCCTATAATTAATGTCAATCCACATTCGAACGAATACAATAATTCTTTATGAATGACAATAATCAACATATATGGAGGAATCGGTAAACACAGCAGCTCATCAATCAAAGCATGAGGAAATGGGTGATGATGAATACAGCTCAACCAGCAGCCAATAACAACATGTAAATGAATAAATCGTCTGCAAATAATCAGCATATTTGTAATATGTACAGGCACTTGCAAGTTATGTAATACTAGGAAATGGGTGTTACAGCACCCTTGCAGTCAACCATCACTCAAATGTCAAGCAAATATGCTAATCTTGAACTATAAGGGTAATTAACTATAGGGGTTTGTGTCTATAGGAAACTTGAACTCAGATTATAAAGTCCTTGCAAAATGAAGGTGAAATCTCTCCTTGATGACCCGAAAAGAAAAAGAAAAGAAAGGGGTCTACAGAGAGGCCAGGGCGCAAATTTTTAGAACCCACACAATCAAAATAACAAAAAATGTACAAACACATGTACAAATTTTATTAAATTAAGCTAGTTAAACTAATTTTAAAATGGGGCAGGTAGAGAGGGCCAATCTTGCTTTAATCGGTGTAAGCTCGCTTTGATCAAAGATAAACATTCTTTGATATTACATGTCAGTTTGGTTATTTAATTGTTTAGTTGTATGAATTATAATAAGTAGTTTGTATCTATTGGTATAAATCCTATAGAATTTGGAGGCCTAATCATATTTTAAAAACATAAATCCTTCATTTGAAAGTAGTTAGATACCAATATTGATTTCAATTTTCATAATTGTTTTCTCAAAACTCACTAAAGAGTGTGATAATTTCATATTCACACTCAAAATTACTAAAATTGAAATCATAGTTTTGTATAATATATTTTTATTCACAACCAACCAAATAGGATATTACAATCTTTGTACAAAGGATTTATTTTCTCCTTCTAAATAAAAAAGAAGTTTTAGATTTGTTGCTTCTGAATATGAAAGAAACTTTCTTCCCTTCATGTTTCTTGAAATATGTAATCAATATCGGCCAAGTATAGCTTCTCCTATTACACTTCTATCAGATATTGCATACCCATTGCAAATCCACTCAAAGTTCATGTTACTAGAACATATATGTCCATTCAAATCACCTTCAATAATTATCCCTAATTCATCAGGTATATATTGTAATAAACTTTTCTCTTTCAAAATTAATTTTCAACACTATTTTCTAATCCTTTGAGTATTGACAAAAATGCATAAGCCTTTAACAAATTTATAATGTCCTCACTACGAAAATTAACTTAAAAATCTCTCGTCCTTCATTATTAACCCCATTAAATTCACCTTAATAATTTTACTTTTAAACCATTATCCACAATGTAGCTCAGTTTTATATTAACATGTTCAAAATACAACAACATTTTATATGGCAATAAGAAGATGAATTTGATTTAGTTTAGACTAAGCCTCTCCAAGTCATCTCATTAACTTTATATTATCTAGTTGTTGACTATTTAATTGGTAATCTGATTGTTTATTGATTTATTCTATGATTCAAGGAGCACATTCTACAACTACAATCTGTGAATAGATAAAATATAAGAATAATAGCTGAATATTTTACAATTATTGATTATTTAGTTGTTTAAGTATAATTCTAGCATTAAGATCTAAATTTACATTTGTTACCAAGATATCATAAAACTTTTTTTAAAAAAAATTTGTATTGTCTAGCATTAAGCATGTAGGAATTTCACATCTACATTTGCTTCAATTATAGTAATTTGTATCTCTTTTAATTCTGGGTAGATATGATGAATAGATATTAAGACCACGCTTCATGCAAATCAATATTTTAACACTTCTTTTTGGTCCCTGACACTTTTAAAATTTACAAATTGGTCCCTAAGTTTCAATGTCTTCTGTTTTCTAGTAGTGTTAAATTTTGCATTAATTATTTAAATTTTAATGGTATGATATGGTGACAAAAATATCCTCATACATAATTCCATATTGATCACTAAGATGAAATACAAGCCTTCATTGAGGTCTCCTTTTTCTCAACTTCTCCTATTCTAAGGTTGGGATTCATTTTTCATTACCATAGTGAGCATAGAGCCACATTCGTTGAACTCATTACACCCGCCAAATCTCTTTTGATGCAAATCCTTCTCCACCTCAAGGGCCACCCCCACCACCACAAAGTGCCAGCACAATTCCAACAATGTTCACATCCAAAACACTATGATTTGATGACATTATAAATGAGAAGTAATTGATGAAACAGTAAGTTTTTTGCCGAAATACTAGTCGATGAAGCAAACACTAGTGTGATCACCAAGGTCACAGTTGTGGGACTCGATCTCTAGTGCGAACTCTACTCATATAAGCCTTTAGTTGCTTCATAGATGCCTCAGTGGAATAGAGCCTCCACTCCCTAGTTTAATACATCCACATAGTTCACTGCACGCAAGTTCAATTGCTACGATCATATTGTTGCTCTATTTTTGAGGGCTTATCTCAAATTTTGTTGGCTCATAGAATGACAAGACTAACTTGTAAAGATGCCACATAATTGTTTTTTTTTTTTTTGAAGAAATGCAAAGAGCAATTTTATTAATAACCCAAAAACAAGTTCTAAGAGAAAGTACCCCTATCACATTCCTCCTTTAACAAAGAAACAAAGTGAGGAGGAATGTTATTACAACCAATATCATCCCAAATAAAATCAGAAGAACAAGCAAAGTTAGCACAACAATCAGCTAACTTATTACAACTCCTATTCACAAATTAAAAAATAACTTGATTAAAATCTCTAAGAAAAGATAAATCTTGTTGCTTAAAGTAGGCACCCTCCACATCTTCATTATTCATCATACTTTAGACATACGTCATCACATTGAAATTATCACCTTCTATAATTAATCCTTTTACCTCAAACATCCAATCTTGTAGAACTTCCCTCAAAGCAAGAATCGACCTTAGCTCCAAATCTGAGGAATCCCAGTGCAAACAAGAGAAGCCAAAAGCGTACATAAACCTTCCTTTAAAATCTCTAATCACTCCACCAACTCTAGCTTTATAGGAGCTCTCAAGTGAAGCATCTACATTGAGCTTGATCCACTCGGGAGGAGGAGGAAACCAAATTGAAGGAGATAGCTGCATCAGCTGGTTGGCATCCCAGTGATCCGAGAGTGATGATAAGCGATACGAGGCAGCGGCTAAGCTGACTGCATTAGCAGCTGTAACTGAGATACTATCTTCCCTTTCCCCATGCTTAAGCTTGTTTTTGCTTTTCCAAGAAAGATAGACGGCCGAGCAATACAGATTCCCTATGAACGGGTTACAATTTGCTAACAAAGAGAGCTTCTGATAGCAATCTTCCATATTCAAAAAAATAGGGACCTTAAAACCCCACTTATTGCACATATTAACCACTTTAGAGAGATATATACAATTGACTGTTATGTGAACAACATCTTATATTTCTTTGCATCCTCTCGGGCATAGCTATTTCATCAAATATTTTATCTACAAACTACTATTCTTGCATGAACTCCAAAGTTAAATACTATTCTTCAAATGATTTATCAATATTCCATCATAATGATGGTGTTTTCCAATCCATCTCATGCCCAAGGAAAAGGAGTGATAAAGAAATAATCATCATTGATAGATCAATGATTTGAGGTGGATAAGACCAAAGTTAGCAATTTTGGCTAAGATGCATGAATCGAGGAGGATATTGCTCAGTAAATGCTTCGATAGATGACCAGCAATGTATAGAACATGTGTAAAAAATGAATCTATAGATGATGTTGATGATAATCAAGAACAAACACTGCCAATCCATAATTTGGGTTTGAGGGATAGGGATAGAGAAAAAAATAATTGGCTAGGGTGATAGAAGGGACAACCAGAGATGACAGTTAATGATGAGGTAAGCAAGGTTGCAGATTGCAGAACAAGTTAGAAAGATTAGAAGGGTGAGCAAAAAGGTGAATAATATGCAAGTCAAGGTTCAAAAGGCAGTGGCAAAGGGAAAGAGGATGACAGAGCCAATGATCTTAATAGAAGAACCTTTATGAGAAAATCGAGTGGAAATGTATTGTTTTTTTATCATATTATCTCAATTAATGATTTTTTTAATTAATGATTTTGTTAATTTCGAGGGACTTTAGTAAAAGCAAGTGAAAGATCAGAATGAAGGGTTTTCAAGAACATGGACCCACATGAAGTGTAATATAAACCTCAAGGACCATCAATGATTTGCAATCTTTAATTTTAACATTTAATTACATAGTCTTTTTAGAACTTTTGGTAGTTTAATTGTGCGATGCATTTTATTTTAAATATATAAATGCCTTTCAATGATTTATACTTTTAATATTGGGTGTGTCTATCTACTATTGTATGCTTCAATATATTGAAGTGTGTGATTTAATTTGTTAACACTACATTAACAAAGAAAAAAATCATTTATGATTTGCATGTTGACAACACAAAAGACAAGTAATCCTATATTAATCAATTTATCTAATAGTCAACGCTGCTAAGCATCAGTGTAAGGTTCATTTAAGTTTCCTTTCATAGATTTTCTCATCAACTATAGTAACTTTCCCCCCAAAAAGCTAAACCCTAAATTATATAAATCAAGAATTTTTCTTGAGATTAATCTTTTTTATCACAAGATGGAAAATAATCAATCATTTTTTCAATTTCTTGTATAACTGGTTACTAATAATGTAATTTAGGCTTTATTTGGGACAACTTTTTTGTTGCTTTCTAAAACAACTTTCTCGTACAAAAATTTCTTGAATTAAAAATTTTTGTACTAGAAAGCTATTTTAAAAAGCTGTAAGAAAACTATCTCAAACGAAGCCTTAGCGATGCAGTGAATGCTTACCAGTAATAATTTCTATATAGAATATTTGTTGGGTTTAAACGTTTTCTATTGCACCACAGAAAAAATCATGCTCCCAATGTATTTGTATAACTTTTCAAAAAAAAAAAAAAATGCACCTTGACTAAAACCTTAGACTTCCCTAAACCCTAAAAAGCTAATGAAATCAAGGACAATGCAAGGAAAATGAGAATAAGGAAACACCACAAGTAGATCACTGATGAGATAGTAACAACAAGTCACAATTCATTTATTGATACGAGAGGTTCACAACTACATTAACTAAAAAAACAAAAACAAAAACAAAAAAAAAATAAAAATAAAAACAAAAACTTCTATGTCAAGATAAAAAGAAATCTCTCTCTCTCTCTCTCTCTCTCTCTCTCTCTCTATATATATATATATATATATATATATATATATATATATATATATATATATATATATATATATATATATATATATATATATATATATGAGGTGAGATAGGAGATAGCATACAAGAAGTTTATGAAAATAAGAAAACTCCTTAAAAATAAAAATAAAATGATAGGACCTATAGATGGAGAATCTAACCTCTTAGACTTTATAGGATTGCATGAATTGAAGTTAAAAAGACATTGAAAAAGATATATTTCCTGACTTCTATCATTTTGTTCGATGTGATTAGATATCAAATATTATTTCAAATTTTAAAATCACCTTCAAAATCCATCAAAAATGCTAATTTCATTTCAAACACAAAGCGACTGAAATGAAAACAAACGAGCCCTTAATAATAGATTTTCATGTCTATTCCTCTCCTAAGATTGCTCTCAACCTTGTTTAAAAAGTCATTGTCCAATGGAGGCTTCAAACAAAAGACCTTAAGACCATGACCATTAATTTCATCTACCAATTAATTATTAGTAACAATGGAGTTTCACCAAATTTCATGATAACATGGCTTGTGTGCAATGATCAACATGACATAAATGATCTGGAACCTGGGAAGCATCTCTGGTAAAAAGATCAATCGTACGACTCAAGTAACCTCCTAAATCAAGTCAATGTAAGCCTATCTGACCCAAATGAAAATCATGTTGGATATTTATCTAAAAGCGAATCCAATAATTTTGAGATCTATATCATGACCAAACTATGGTCAGGATATTCCTTTTAAAATGACTAGCTACAACCATTTTGTAATTCACTAAGCTGTAAATAGATCTATGTTGTCCTTTCTCATATGTTATAACAATACACGATTCACATATTACAGTAGAAACAAAATACACACCAAACATTCATATGAACACAAATAAAGGCAAATCCTATAAGATACGAAAGCATGATCGATATCTCCCGCCTCCCCCTAAGCTGTCCATTCTAATATGTTATAACAATACACGATTCATGTATTGCAATAAAAATAAAATGCATACCAACGTTTATATGAACGCAAATAAAGGCAAATCCTAGAAAATACGTAAGCATAATCGATATTTATCTAAAGGCAAATCTAATAATTTTGAGATCTATATCGTGACCAAACTAAGGTCAGGATATTCCTTTTAAAATGACTAGCTACAACCATTTTGTAATTCACTAAGCTATAAATAGATCTAAGCTGTCCATTCTCATATGTTATAACAATACCCGATTCCCATATTACAGTAGAAACAAAATACATACCAAACATTCATATGAACACAAATAAAGGCAAATCTTATAAGGTACGAAAGCATGATCGATATCACCCGCCTCCCCCTAAGCTGTCCATTCTAATATGTTATAACAATACACGATTCACGTATTGCAATAAAAATAAAATGCATACCAACGTTTATATGAACGCAAATAAAGGAAAATCCTAGAAAATACGTAAGCATAATCGATATTTATCTAAAGGCAAATCCAATAATTTTGAGATCTATATCGTGACCAAACTAAGGTCAGGATATTCCTTTTAAAATGACTAGCTACAACCATTTTGTAATTCACTAAGCTATAAATAGATCTAAGCTGTCCATTCTCATATGTTATAACAATACACGATTCCCATATTACAGTAGAAACAAAATACATACCAAACATTCATATGAACACAAATAAAGGCAAATCTTATAAGATATGAAAGCATGATCGATATCACCCACCCCCCTAAGCTATCCATTCTCATATGTTATAACAATACATGATTCGATCACGTATTGCAGTAGAAATAATATACATACCAACATTCATATGAACACAAATAAAGGCAAATCCTAGAAGATACGTAAGCATAGGCTCGAGGTCAAACTCGTGAGCTCGTTAACGAGTCGAGCTAGAGTAGACTTGCGAGCCGTCTCGGCTCATTAACGCTCTAGATGGCTTCATCTCGTTAATACGTTCAGTTCAACTATAAGTTTTTTAATCAAAATTTAGGTGACCCTAAATTCAATTCTATAAGTTCTCAATTCAAATGTTATCTCAAAATTCATGACAAACATGTGAATTTTTCATAGACTTATCAATTAGAAAAATATTGTTGCTAAATTTAATAATTAATTTTCTTAAGAAAAATAAATAACTTTTTAATATATTATTTTCTTAATGTTGCAATTTATGCTGTTCTTATTAATTTTTAAAATTAAATTAACATGTACTTTTCCAGTGCAATTAATCTAATATTTTAAGAAGGTAAAGGGAATTCAGCAATATGCTAAACGGTAATCGTAAGAAGTCTATAATGATGAACAATGTAATTTTTGCGTGATATCTCATCTCTTCCACAAAAGAATATTCAAAGTATATCTTACAATCAACATTTAATAAATGTTCTAAGAATATCTTTTATGAATCTAATTTAGCGTTTAAGGCTTTAAACTTAGTTTGGGATGGATTTCTGACCGTTTCTTAAATCAGCTCTTTAGTACAAAATTTTTTAATTTTTGTGCTAAAAAGTTACTTTAAGAAGCAGTAAGAAAGCCGTCCCAAACAAAGTCTTTGGCTTCGTTTGGTACAGCTTTCTTATAACTTCTTAAAGCAGCTTTTTAGGATAAAAATTAAAATTTTTGTATTAAAAAGCTGCTTCAAGAAGCAGTAAAAAAGCTGCCCCAACCAAAACCTTAGTTTGAGAAAACTTTTTTAATACAAAATTTTTTGAACAAAAAATTTTTGTACTAAAAAATTGCTTTAACAAAACAGAAAAAGCTAATTCAAACGAAACCTAAAGCTACTAATAATTTGAACCTAAAAAGTCACCTTGTTCATGGAAAAGTAACATTTGCCAGCAAACAAAATTATATAGCAATCTGGCATCATGCAAACTCTCGTTGAAAAGCAGACAGCTTAATGAAATTTTAAAAGAGAGCTGCAATCAAAATAATAAAAAAATGTACAAACACCTGTACAAATTTTATTAAATTAAGCTGGTTAAACTAATTTTAAAATGGGACAGGTAGAGAGGGCCAATCCTGCTTTGATCAGTGTAAGCTGGCTTTGATCAGAGATAGACATTCTATGATATTATGTGTTAGTTTGGTCATTTAATTGTTTAGTTGTATGAATTGTAATAAGTAGTTTGTATCTATAGGTATGAATCTTAGGTCTTATTTGGAACAATTTTCTCGCTGCTTTAAGAACCAGTAAGAAAGCCATTCCGAATGAAGACTTAAGCTTCATTTGGGATGGCTTTTTTACTGTTTTAAGAAGCAGTAAAAAAACCGTCCCAAACGAAACCTTAGTGATAGACTTTTAAGATATGTGAGATTTTAGTTTAGTCTCATATTCTTAGAGTAGAAATATCAAGTTACAAGCAAGTATTTGAGTCTTGAGTTTTTTCATTGAAAATTGTTTGACAAATAGTGTGCATTGGGCTCAATTCCAATCTCCCTTTGATTCAATTCGTTACACGTGGTGTCAAGGGTTATGTTGATTGAGGACAAGGCTTCATATGTAACAGCTTTTTTATTGCTTTTTAAAGCCGCTTTTTAGTACCTTTTTTTTAAAAAAAAATTATATTATAAAGCTGCTTTAGAAAGCTATTAAAAAGCCATCCCAAATGAAGCCTAAAGGTGAATTTGGGATAGCTTCTTCGATGCTTTGCTTTCTAAACAGCTACTACGATTTCATTTTGCTACTTTTTCACTTCTTTTTAAAAATTTCTATAGTGAAAAGCAGCTTTTAACAATCAGATTAGCTAAGTTTCTTTCCACATAACAACTTCACAGCTAACTTTATAAAAAATTGCAGTTGTCCGAAACCTATCTAAATAGTTTTAGATTAATGCTTTATTTAGGACGTCTTTCTTATTGCTTCTTAAAGTAGCTTCTTAGTACAAAAAAATAAAATTGTTATTCTAAAAAACTGTTTTAAGAAGAAGTAAAAAAATCATCTCAAACGAAGTCTAAGAAAAGCTGTAACATCACAATATTCTTAATTTATTGTCATGATAAGATTAAAAATAAGCAATAATGATGGGCATGCAAAACTAATCCCTAAACATCACCATCAAGTTATTTATATATTTATTTTTTTAATTTAATGTCGGTAATTAAAAACTTCATTAGGAGGTGACCTGGTGCATAATGGCCACACCATGTCATGAAATTGGATGATTGAGTAGGTTTATTTGCCCAAATTAATTATTATACTTAATTACCTTTTTGTATGAATAGATCATTATTTTTCTATAGCTTAAAAAAACATTTATGTCAATCTATTTAGCAATAGTCTATTAACTTATTATTTAACTTTGTATCCAAACCACCAACTCCATAATTTTAAACTTCATGGAACATTCAAGACTCTTTCAAGCAATTTATTTTAAGAAATTTCTTCATTAATGTTCACATATTTAAAGTCACCTCACATGCATGTGGCTCATATGAAAATCATAGTTTGATTGCACGCACATTGCAATTAATTCCCTTTTAGATTGATGAGATTAATTCTAATATAATTAGAGAGATTATTTCATAAGTTGATAGAATCAATCTTAACCATCCAAAGGGCATCATAAAGTCGAGATATGTAAAATATTTAAGGGATATTTGGGATAATTTTTTTTATTTGATATGAAATAAAATACATTTGATATCTTAAAAATGTTATTTGTATTTTTTATTGAAGATCGAATAAGTTGATTTATTCAATGATTAGGCAATCACAAGGAAAGATAGTAGCTGATGGTCGGCCGGTAGTGACTGCTATTTTTAAAAATATTAAAAAATTAACATCTTTAAGTTATTTTAGAACATTTCTAAAAATAAAAATTAAAATAGTTAAAAAATACTATAAATGGATATATTTTTTTAAAAAAAGTCATCACAAATATGCCCTTAATTACTTAAACTCTCAATTGTAAAAGATTTTAAATTCTATAAGGGACATTATTTAAATTCGAATATTTGTTTATGCAGAACTTTATACTATCTATCCCCTTACTTATACCATTTATTTTATCTTTTTATAATATATTGAGACCCAATAAAAAAATATTAATAATAACATAAAATCTTTGAAGGTTATTTGCTATAATAAAGAATTTGAGATTTATTTATTTATTTATTACATTGACTTTATAACATTTATACATAGCATTTCACGTATTCATTTTCACCTTAAGGTTTTATTTAGGGCAGCTTTCTTATTATTTTTTGAAGTGATTTTATAGTACAAAAATTTTTTGAACTTAAAAAATTTGCATTAAAAAATTATTTTAAAAAGCAATAAAAAAAATTATCTCACATTAATCAGAAATCTATGATGCTTCTCTCTCCAAGCAGTCTTCTTAAGGTAGGGTCCGTAGGCACATATGGGGCCAAACTAAGTTAGCTTCCCCTCTCTCTCTCTCTCTCTCTCTCTCTCTCTCTCTCTCGGTAAAGGAGATATGGGAATCTGCAATTCTTCTTCTGCATGGAAGCAAGAGAGTGATGAAAACATAGTATGTGTGGTCGGAGAGGAAGCTTTTGACTGTAATAATGGTGGTGGGATAAGGAGGCTGACTTCTCTCTACTCAAGACAAGGAAGGAAAGGCCCAAACCAGGATTCTGCTATTCTCTGTCAGGTAACTCTCCTTCATTAATAACCTACCAATTTGCAATATTAATTTGACCTTAATTATTTGGAACCAATTCACACTATTTATTTAATTCAACATTGTAAAGAAACATACACTTTTATTCTTTTCATTTAAAATTCATGTTTAAAATTTAATAAATTAAGGCTTCTTTTGGGACGGCTTTTTATTGCTTCTTAAAATAACTTTTTAGTTTAAAAATTAAAATTTTTATACTAAAAAGCTGTTTTAATAAGCAGTAAGAAAGCCATCCCAAACAAAGCCTAAGGCTTCCTTTGGAACAGCTTTAGACCACTATTTCTATTTTCAAGATATTTTTTACTAAAAAACAGCTTTACAAAGCCGTAAAAAATCGTCCCAAATGAAAGAGATTATTACGTGCAGAGTCTGGACACAGAAAAACGTTTGGTTTTATGGCAGTGAACAGTAGAAACGCAGTGGTAAATAGTAACAGCGCTTTTACTATTCATAGTCATACAACCAAACATTTCTCTGGATCTAAACTCCGCACATAATAATCTCTTCCCAAATAAAACCTAAATAAATATAATTGATTTGGCTGTACATTTTTACAATAAATTTATTTAAAAAATGAATTTTGTAAGTGTTAAATTTATTTTCAACACTTTATTAGTTGAAAATGAGGTGGGAGGTCCATTACAAATAAGGAGGCTTAAGAATATTTACAAATTGCATTCTATGCATAGAGCTAATTAATGAGTATTTAGCGAAAGCAATGTTGTAAGTTAGGCTCAAACTTACGATTTCTTTTTTGAAAATGATAGAGCATATCGTATGAGTTAGAGCTCGACGAAGCAAAGAAAATTAGAAACTATGAAATAAAGTAATTTTACTTCAAAACATATAAGTGAAAGAAAGAACAAAAAGAATTCATTTAGTTGCTTATAAATAGAAATAATGAGTGTGCAATCATATCTAAAATCTAAACTATTATTTAGATTTATGATAATTGTGGAGGTTATTATAGTTCTCATATCAATCTTTAACTATATCCCACCACTAATTATATTTTAATAACTTTCATTACTCATCAAAGCATACTTTCTCTATACTTATTTTCTAGCATTGAAATAGCACTATAAATATTATAATATAAAATTTTTATTTTTAAATTATTATTTATTTTCTTTAAATTTAAGAAAAATATTATCAATTTTTCTTATGGGTGTCAACATATGAATGACCCGACTCACCAATCCAACTTGAAAAATTCAAGTTCAGATTGACATGTTTAATAAACAGGCAGAATCAAGTTGACATGTTTATTAAAAAGGTTAGATTTGGGTTGAATTTTCTGACCCGTCTATTAAATAGATCAAGTTCAGGTTAACCCGCGAACCCGAGTTAGACCTGAAATTGATCCGTTTAACATCTTTTTTTCCTTAAATTTTTTTTTACTTGTGGATAACCTATTTATTTTTTATCAAGTATCATAAACTTTATAGGTAATAAATAGTTAACGGGTCGAATTTGAGTCATTCAGTTTGCTAGAGGTTCGGGTTGGTCTTTTTGACCTATTTATTAAACTGTTCAGGTCTAGGTTAATTGAATTCAAATCGAGTCAATTTTAGGTTGAACCCGAACCTGACCCATCAATTCATTTTGACACCCCTACGACCCAACCTCCTCATTTTAAAATTTAATTCGACCCCTGATTATCACAGTATCTTAAAACTGCTCAATGAATGTCTACGAAGTCCTTAAACTCACACAATTTAAATCAATTTAGGGCTATGGAGCTGAGGATGGAGTCTTCTGTGGAGTATTTGATGGTCATGGCAAAAATGGCCACACAGTGAGCAAAATGGTTAGAGACTATCTGCCTTCTTTATTACTTAGCCATCGAAATGCACTAACGGCTGCCGCCATAGACCACCACAATCTTGAGAAATGCTCAGAAGATGGCGAAAATTGCCCTATTATTCTGTCGGGTTTATTCGAGGAGTGGAAGGAAGCAAGTATTAGCGGCTTCAAAGCCATGGATAGAGAGCTTAAGCTCCTTACTAACTTGGACTGTTCTTACAGTGGCACTACTGCCGTTACAGTCATCAAACAGGTTTTTGAAATGAATTTTTTGCTATTTAGTCCCCGATATTGATAAATTTATCTATGTTTAGTGATATTTGTCCTGGATTGTAGGGGGAAGATGTAATTATTGCAAATCTTGGGGATTCGAGAGCAGTTTTGGGGACTGTATCTAAAGAGGGTCGCTTAGAGGCAGTTCAGCTTACAATTGACCTCAAGCCTAGTGTGCCTGGTACGTACACCCTTCATAACTTCTGCTATGTTGTGGTTTGGAAGAGATATTGGCCATTAGATTTAATTCTGATGGTCAGGATACAATTCGCAAAAAATTAAATTGATGTTTAATAAAATCATTTTTAAGGGGTTGTTTGACTTAAAGTAAAGTGGGAGTAAAGGAATCCATTTAAATAGGTTTCAAAAATATTGATTTTTAGTTGGATGATAGAAAGAATGCAAAGTAAAATAAAAGGAATACAGCGTAAAGCGTTTTAATTCATTTCTTAGGTAAAGTAATTTTGTTCATGTTTGAGTGAAAATTATTTTCATAGCAAGCAAGCTCTCATACCGCTGTCTCTGGCAGCCATCGCCGCCACCGCCCTCTCCTACCACCCATCGAAGCCCTCCGCCACCACCTATTGCCAGCCACAATCGCCGCTGGTCACAACTTACCACCAATGCCACCTCGTTGCCCCCGCCGTCGGCCACCACCGCCACTAGCTGCCGGCCACCACGGCCATCAACTGCCACCAACCGCTACCACCACCACTATCGCCCATCGTCACCATCGCCTTTAAACTTTACATTTCATTCAAACAACACATATCCAAACAACACCAAAATATTCATTTTAGTTTTTAAACTGCATTCTCTGTATAATGTATTCCTTTTTCAGTCAATAAAACAGCCCCTACCCTATGAGATTTTTTATAATATTATGGCTTGATAGAGGAAGCGGAGAGAATAAGAAGCAGCAATGGTCGCGTCTTGGCTATGGAGGATGAGCCGAGCATACAACGCATATGGATGCCTAACAACAACAGCGCAGGCCTGTCAATGGCTCGTGCATTCGGCGACTTCCAGCTCAAGAACTACGGCCTCATAGCCATTCCGGAGATCTCCCACCACCGTCTCACCCGCCAAGATCTCTTCATCGTTCTCGCCACCGATGGGGTACGTAATGATCAGTTAATTCACACAATTTTCATGATTTACATAAATATAAAGAATTTTTCTTGAATTTAGTATAAGGACTGGAGAGACACCATAGTTTCTGCTTGGTTGCACAACTGCCTTATTAGTGGGATAAACTCAATAGTTGCAATGCGCTATTTCAGGTGTGGGATGTGCTGAGCAATGAGCAAGTTGTGTCAGTGGTGGCATCTGCTGAGAAGATGAGCAGTGGGGAGGCAGCAAAGCTAGTGGTGGAAGCAGCAGCCAAGGCTTGGAGGCGTAAATTTCCTTCATCAAAGGTTGATGATTGTTCTGCTGTCTGCTTCTTCCTGCAAGAGAGAAGCTGAATAAAGAACATGTGGCATTGGGGAAAGAAAGCTGTATTAGAATAATATCATATAAGTTGTGTGAGGATGAGAAGGATAAAATTTATAAATATAGAAGTTAAAAGCACAAAAATAGAAGATCTTTTAATATTTTATTGAGAAAAAAAAAACGAGCTGGAGGTTTGATCTTCTACCTTTGAGCTTCAATATTTTATATTTATATAACTTGCCTTCCAAGTTATAATTATAATATTCTAATATAAATGTTGACAATTTTTGTGAAAGTTTTGTAAATGTTGACAATTTTTGTGGAAGAGAGAATATTTTACAGTTAAAAATCTATAAGGTTTTGAGCATGAGAAATTTTAAGGTATATGTATAGAATACAATCCTAAAAAAATCATAAGTTATATTATTGTAGATCTTATAATAAAATCACCTCCAGTACAAGAAATTGTGATAAATCACTCAAAATAGAAGAAAAAGAGGATTGAATTTTCGGGAGTGCCAAGTAGATAAGGTCACTAATGAGAGACATCCATTTGCCAAAAATATATTCTATATGGATTCAACATTCATAAACTTTGGCATCCAATAGTTACAAATAAAAAAAATCTCGAATATGTGAGATTAATAATCCACTCTTGTAAACTCATTCATAATTAACTTTTGTTTATGCTTGGCCTAATTGATCAAGCATTGAATCTAAGAAATTGTTAATTGATGAATGAGCTTAAACCTAGTGAAACTTAGAACTTACTTATCATGAACTTGTCCAAGTTTGTGAAGTCACTTATGGTCATATTATTGATATGTGACCTAAGAATTTGTCATAACTCAGGCCCATGTACTAAGTTGTTAATGTTGGCACTAGAAATGTTAGTATAATAATGCTTATTCAAGTGCATTTTCAAAATGAGCTTGGGATGGCCATTCTCATACTCATTCATATATGTTACAAAGTTAATCGGTATAAAACAATATATAAACCAAACTAAAAATGTTGGGTCTAGCTCATATACTAATGCTAAGAAGGAGAAAAAAACCTCAGGGTAACTCTTTCAATTCTGATATTTGTAAGCAAAGGTTAAAAATCATGATTACTCCCCATTGAGGCTGACTAGTGCCCTTAGATCGTCACATTGAAGTTAGGAGCAATTTATTAAAAAGATTCGATGAAGCTACCTTACCTTTGATGAATGCGCATATAGGCCTCTTGTTGATATAATGGAAGAAATATTGATAAAAGATTATTTTTTTGGAGGACAAGATTGATGAAATTTTCTAAGAACTAAAATAAATACAAATTTTGCAAGAACAACAATGATTATGAACATTATAGAGAATTGTAGAGTTCTTCCCTCACCAATAATGTGTTTGAAAGAAATCAAGAGGACGTAACTATGACAAAGGTTTCCATTTAGATTAGTTAATAATGCAATTTAGAATATTGGTACCATGGGAATGATCATTCTGGGAAGTCCTAATGTCTTCCAAGATGAAGCATGAAGCGAATCACAAGGTTTGAGATCCACTATATGGATGTTGTATCTACTCTTACCCTTAACCTTCATTGATAGTAAACTCAAGTAAATGATTATAATAGAAGTTATTTATAATACCCACTATTTCAAAACCAAGGTAATTTCTACTAATGATTGTCAATTTTGATTTGATTAGTAATTATTAGTCCTATAGTGGTTAAGGAAGCCTTATGTAAGTCAAGATTTGGGTTGAAGAAGTGAAATTTGAAGTCATCAAAGTAGCTTTAGGAGCGCCGCAACGTTGAGCTAAGTGGCACTGCAGCATTGAGCTCTCGGGTGAGGAAAGGATTTGATCTTGCGTCGCGCTGCTAGTGAAAGTTCGATAGGGATGTTAAGCCCTAGTGAACTAGTCCCGAGGCTAACCAAGAGGGGGGTGAATTGGTTATTTAAAAATTTCACGATAACTATGAAAATCTTTTTATAACGTGCAGCATAAACGAATTAAAACAACGATAAAAAGATCAACCACAGATATTCACCCAAGCAGTTAATATCAGAAAAAATTAAAGTGCAGAATTGAATTAGAAAAGCAAACCAGATTTTATAGTGGTTCGGTCAACTTGACCTACGTCCACTCCCCGGAGCCTCCCCTCCGGGTATTGCACTAAACAGAAGTGTCTCTCCTTTTGCTCCCACAGCAAGGCGGAGAAGCCTGTACAAAAATCTCCTTTTCACTACACGGTGAGGCAGAGAACCCGACCTCCTTTCGCTTCCTCCTGAAGCAGGCAGAGAACCTTCGAACTCCTTTCGCTTCCTCCTGAAGCAGGCAGAGAACCTACGAACTCCTTTTGCTTCCACCTGAAGCGGGCAGAGAACCCTGGATCTTCTTGCGAACGATCCTCCCACGACGAACACCGACTAGATGAAAGACGACGAGCGGAGAAGATGACTCTGATCCGTGCTCGGAGCAACCTTAGTGAATCCCTCACTAACTCCCCCTCACAAGATCTTCTCTCTCTCTCCCAACTCTCTCTCTCTCTAGGGTTTCTCAGGGAAGGAAGGCAGCAAAAAGATTTTTCCAAAAATTGGAAAAAGTTCTTTTAAAGGAGGGCTTAAAATTTACCCTAAATCTCAACTGGTCGGCCAAGATCGTCCAGGACGATCGGTAGATCGTCCTGTACGATCAGTTCAAATTCAGCTGTTTCAGCCTGGACGATCTGGCTCTTCTGGACGATCAGTAGAAAAAATTGTTCATATCGTCCCGTACGATCCTGCGATCATCCGGGATGATTAGTGCAAATTGAGGGAAATCGTCCAGAAGACAGTTCGGGTCGTCCAGAGAAATCTGTGCTGGACGACCAAAAAATGACTTGATCGTCCAGGACGATGGGGTCATCGTCCTGTACGATTAGTTCAAAAAGGCCCCAAATCGTCCTGTACATAGTTCTGGACGTACAGCTTAAATGCACTAGACGATCAAGATCGTCCGGGACGATCCTGAGATCGTCCAGGACGATATGATCGTATCAACCAAAAATAAATTGCTTTCCTTAATTACGAGATTAAATTAGGCATGATTGTACTTGATCGTCCGGGACGATACACGTATCGTCCGGGACGATACACGTATCGTCCGGGACGATCAGACCAAGTATCTAAAAATAAGAACTTGCCTAACTTGATCTGGCGGCTGAGAATTTCTGATTTGGGCATATCGACCCGTACGATCCGGAGATCGTCCAGGACGATCTGCTGAATCTGACCCTCTTAACTTAGTCGCCCTAATTAGGGTTTCTGTTTTAACTGGATCGTCCAGGATGATGTGTCGATCGTCCAGGACGATCGGAACAAATTTTTAACAGAAATTCTAATTCACTCAATCTCTCTCCCTGAGTGTGTGTGTGCAAGGTTACTTAGCTAGGGAATCAGTTACATTACAATTGACTCAATAAAAAGAAAAATCATACATTTGACACACTTGGACCCGATCTTGAGTTGGCTTGAGTGGCTCGCGGTCTTTTGTGCCTGAAACAGATTAGCCAAGCAAAACACACTGGAAACATGTTTGTCATCATGAAAACCAGATTTGCAACAATCTCCCCCTTTTTTATGATGGCAAACATTTGTAAAGTAGTTTGAAAATAAAAGTAAACTAGGAGATCAAACAAACAAATATTTTTTAAATTTTCATTTAACAGCTAAAATAATACAGGAAACATGACTCAGAAAATAGAAACAGACACGACTACAACTAACTCCCCCTTTTGACATCACAAAAAGGAGGAGGAAAGAAAGAAAAAAATAGAACACGGAAATAAAATATAGAAGTGACAAACTACAAAAGCAGGAAACTAAAACAGAGGTGGATCCTGATCGGAAGGAGGAGGTGGTGGTGGAGGGTTGAAGTAATGGTGAATGACCCGAAATTGAGCTCCGAACCAGGCCATGTCCTGGTCATGCTGCTGTTGCTGCTGCGCAGCATAGTCCGCGAAGCGTTGGAGGTCCTCGTTGTGTCGCTGCTCCTGGGCAACCACGTATGAGTCAAAACGGGCCTCCCACTGGTCAAATCGCTGCACCAGGTGGTCAAGGGGAGAGGCAATGCGAAGGGGAGCAGGTGCCTCGGGTGCAGCAGGAGCGGGAGCAGCCTCTTCCTCTTCTTCCTCAACATCCGGGGCAGGCTCCGGATGTAGGCGGGTGCTGTGTAGGACGTGGAATGAGTTGTTTGTGAAGAAGGAAGGAGGGACATCAGGAGGGACAGGATACTGAAGGTCATATTTTGTCTCTAAGGCATAGTGAATAAGATGACCTAAAGCTAGATTTGGGCGACACCTGTGGCCCGAATCTCTAATGGTGGTGAGATGTTCTATGTATCGGATGATCAGATCAGAGGCATTAAATTCTCGACGGGCCATGATGTAGTAGGTGGTCAAGGACAGGAGCGGGGTAATGTGAATCCGATCCCTCGCCTTTGGAATGACGGAGGAACAAAGGACGTGCTGAATGGTCCGGGCGTCCTTGAGAAGGGAAGTGCAAGCATTGTCGTGATAGGGTGCGTTGGTATTGCGAAGGAAGTGATTGGCGACACTTTAATCATAGTCAGGATCTGTGATGATCGTGTGAATTTTGTCGCCAGTGACAGACAAGTTGAGGATATTATGAAAATCGTGGGTCGTGAGTTCCACGGGGCGTTGATTTACGTAGGAGCGAAGAGTGGAATAGTCCACGGAAATGCGCAAGTTGGCAAAGAAGATGCGAAGGAGTTCCAGATTGAAGGGAAAGGCTAAGGTCAGAATGAAGGTGAGGGAGGTGTGTGCGAACAAATCTAAGATGGGATACGTGAGAGTGCGGGGATTGACAATCTTGGAGTGCGTGATACCCACATTACGATAGCATTCGAAAGCTGCCTGATCGGTGGCATTCGGGAAGCGAGGATCGACATGTCCCCGGGACGAACTGGCCCCCTTTTGACGAGATCTTTTGCCACCAGCCATTAGGAACCCAAAGAGGAGGAAAGAAGAAGGAAAGTGGAGGAAAAACGATGTGAAAAACATGAAGAAAACTGCTGTTTAAATAGAAAATGGACTGATCGTCCCGTACGATCGCGGGATCGTCCGGGACGATGTGGTCATTTATGACGTTCTGGACGATTGGTCAAAAAGGCGGTCCGATCGTCCAGGACGATTAGACACAGGCGATCGTCCTGAGGAGTCAGGCTGGACGACCGTTGACGAAAAGTATCATCCAGGATGATTAGGTGGATCGTCCGGGACGATATGCAATAAATATGTCGGACGGGCCGAATTCCAATCGTCCAGCGGCTGACACGTGGATCGTCCAGGACGATGAGGTGGATCGTCCAGGACGATGGGCAATAATTGGTGCAATGTCAGCCGTTTGATCAGATCAGAAAGAAATGGATCATATCGTCCAGGACGATGTAGGGATCGTCCAGGACGATCACCAATAATTGGGGTAGTTTCAGCAGCAGGAGCAGTGGGTATGATTTTGAATGAATCGTCCAGGATAATTTTTTGATCGTCCGGGATGAAGAGGATCGTCCAGGACGATCGGTGTATCGTCCAGGACGATGTGAAGAAAAGCAGAAAAGAATGGAGGATGAAGATGATCGATCAGGATCCAAAAAACACAACCATGAAATCAAAATAACAAAAAGATGAATAAAACTGACCGCAAAAACACATAGAAGCATTTTTTTTTTGATTAAGCTGCTCTTAGAAAATCAGAATTTTTCCTTGACTTTAGATTCGAAAACCAATGACAGGACGATTGACAGCGCTGAAATCCAGAAAAGGTTGGAAATAATCAACATTCGTAGCTCCGACCCCGGGCACCTTATCGATGCAAACTTCTTTCAAAACAAAAATCCGATTCAGAATAAAAGACATTATATTTGAAAAGAAATCCTTTCAAGTCTCGTTCCAGAAAAATATCTGATATAATAGTGTTACAAAGTAAAAAATCAGAAATCTGGATTTTCAAGACTCAAGCTTTTGAAAATATTCAGTGGCGCATAGATTTTTCTAAGACATTTAATAATCTGAAAGGGAAGAAAGCTTGTTTTGGGCTCATTTTGTGCCTCTTTTTCAAATTGGTTGGCGCTTTGCGCATCTTTTGATACACTTTGTGTATTCAATTTGGCAATTTCACATCTTTTCAGTTTTGGGCTCATTTTATGCCTCTTTTTCAAATTATCTGGCGCACTGCGCATCTTTTATAAGCTTTCTCCTTTTCATAATCATTAAAGAGTCTCAGCTGTGAGATTATCTTCCAGACATAGGAGATGACTCTCCGCAGTAAGGAAGAACGATTCACAAAATAAAAGCCATACAACATATGATAAATGCAATCACTTGGTTTAGAAAATCAAACTAATGACTCAAGACTTTGAAAAACACTATTGATATGAGGCAGATTACTGTAGGAAGATAAAATAATCTCTATTTCAAAAACTAACATTTTAATTTTGAAAAAGATTTTTATTCAAAAGAAACTACACACCAGTAAAGGAGTTAGAGGAAGAGAAACAATTATCAATGTTTCTTCCCTTTAACAGATTCAGCGAAGTCAATCACTGCTTATCAGCTTCCAAACCAAAACAAGGTAAAAACTCCCAGTCAAAAATTCAGATCACCAGAAGTAGTGAGCGGTGATCAGATCTTGAAAAGCATAAAACAGTAAGTGCAAGATATGAACCAGTAAATAAAAACAGGTAGAAAATCATAGCAAAGTAAATACTCAAATCAAACTAACAATAAGGGTAACACAGAAATCAGCAGAAGAAATAAAATCAACTGAAAGCAAATAATCAAACCAAAATTAACTAACAGAAATCAGAAATCAGGATACCAAAACTAACTAACAGAAATCAGAAATCAGAATACAAAAACTAACTAACAGAAATCAGAAAATAGAATACGAAAACTAACTAACAGAAATCAGAATACCAATCATAACAATCATAAATCAGCAGTCATCAGAATCAAGCATTTATAACAATCTCTGATCGTCCAGGACGATCAGAGATCGTCCAGGACGATTAGACACAGGCGATCGTCCCGAGGAGTCAGGCTGGACGACCGTTGACGAAAAGTATCGTCCAGGACGATTAGGTGGATCGTCCAGGACGATATGCAATAAATATGTCGGACGGGCCGAATTCAAATCGTCCAGTGGCTAACACGTGGATCGTCCAGGACGATGAGGTGGATCGTCCAGGACGATGGGCAATAATTGGTGCAATGTCAGCCGTTTGATCGTATCAGGAAGATATAGATCATATCGTCCAGGATGATGTAAGGATCGTCCAGGACGATCACCAATAATTTGGATAGTTTCAGCAGCAGGAACAGTGGGAATGATTTTGAATGAATCGTCCAGGACGATTTTTTGGATCGTCCAGGACGAAGAGGATCATCCAGGATGATAGGTGTATCGTCCAGGACGATGTGAAGAAAAGCAGAAAAGAATGGAGGATGAAGATGATCGATCAGGATCCAAAAAACATAACCATGAAATCAAAATAACAAAAAGACGAATAAAACTTACGTCAAAAACACATAGAAGTATTTTTTTTTTATTTAAAATTTTTGATTAAACTGCTCTTAGAAAATCAGAATTTTTCCTTGACTTTAGATTCGAAAACCAATGACAGGACGATTTACAGCGCTGAAATCCAGAAAAGGTTGGAAATAATCAACGTTCGTAGCGCCGACCCCGGGCACCTTATCGATGCAAACCCCTTTCAAAACAAAAATCCGATTCAGAATAAAAGACATTAGATTTGAAAAGAAATCCTTTCAAGCCTCGTTTCAGAAAAATATCTGATATAATAGTGTTACAAAGAAAAAATCAGAAATCAGAATTTTCAAGACTCAAGCTTTTGAAAATATTAAGTGGCGCACAGATTTTTCTAAGACATTTAATAATCTGAAAGGAAAGAAAGCTTGTGTTGGGCTCATTTTGTGCCTCTTTTTCAAATTGGTTGGCGCTTTGCGCATCTTTTGATTTTTTGATACACTGTGTGTATCCAATTTGGCAATTTCGCATCTTTTCAGTTTTGGGCTCATTTTATGCCTCTTTTTCAAATTATCTGGCGCACTGTGCATCTTTTATAAGCCTTCTCCTTTCATAATCATTAAAGAGTCTCAGCTGTGAGATTATCTTCCAGACATAGGAGATGACTCTCCGCAATAAGGAAGAACGATTCACAAAACAAAATCCATACAACATATGATAAATGCAATCACTTGGTTTAGAAAATCAAACTAATGACTCAAGACTTTGAAAAACACTATTGATATGAGGCAGATTACTGTAGGAGGATAAAATAATCTCTATTTCAAAAACTAACATTTTAATTTTGAAAAGGATTTTTATTCAAAAGAAACTACACACCAATAAAGGAGTTAGGGAAGAGAAACAATTATCAATGTTTCTTCCCTTTAACAGATTCAGCGAAGTCAATCACTGCTTATCAGCTTCCAAAACAAAACAAGGTAAAAACTCCCTGTCAAAAATTCAGATCACCAGAAGTAGTGAGCGGTGATCAGATCTTGAAAAGCATAAAACAGTAAGTGCAAGATATGAACCCGTAAATAAATAAAAACAGGTAGAAAATCATAGCAAAGTAAATACTCAAATCAAACTAACAAAAAAGGGTAACACAGAAATCAGCAGAAGAAATAAAATCAACTGACAGCAAATAATCAAACCAAAACTAACTAACAAAAATCAGAAATCAGAATAAAAAAAGTAACTAACAGAAATCAGAAAACAGAATACAAAAAACTAACTAACAGAAATCAGAAAACAGAATACTGAAAGTACGAGATGCGCCAAGAGGGGGGGTGAATTGGTATTTTAAAAAATTTAACCCTACACAAGAGTTCTAATTTTTTTTGTATTTTCAAAACATAATTTAACGACTAACGTGCGGAAGCAAATACAACGTTCACAACTACGAAATTGACAGTTCAATTTTGGATTTTACACTACAATATTTAAATACCGATTTTTCACCAAGCAATTAGAACGCACAAATTTAAAGCATGAAAAGTAAAGTACGGTAAACAGGAAAAAACACACCAGAGATTTTTATAGTGGTTCGGTCACTTGACCTACGTCCACTCCCCGGAGTCCTCTACTCCGGGATTTGCACTAATGAAAGTTGACTCTCCTTTTGCCCCCACAGCAAGGCGGAGAAGCCTTTACAATACTCACTTTCACCTCCCTCGGTGCGGCGGAATACCAAACGCTATGTCACCCTCCTGGTGACGGCAGCGGACCTTCTCCTTTTTCTCCCTCCTGGAGATGGCAGAGTACCTTGGCGATGTTGATCTTGAAGTGACTCTTCCCTCGAGAACGTTCTTGAAGCTTCCAAAGCCACAAGAGGAGCAAAGCATGCAGCTAGCTTGGAGCTACCGTGTGATCCCCTCACACTACTTCTCCCTCACGCTCAAGCTCACCTTCACCTTCCTCTCTCAAGGCCTAGATCTCTCCAAAAAAAACTTCTCTCTACGAATCTCCTTCTTCCTCTAAGCTTCTCACAGCAAAGGATTGATC
The DNA here is from genome assembly GCA_019925795.1 of Dendrobium chrysotoxum. NCBI lineage: Eukaryota > Viridiplantae > Streptophyta > Magnoliopsida > Asparagales > Orchidaceae > Dendrobium > Dendrobium chrysotoxum. Next base: position 35,537,256 of record CM034306.1, on the reverse strand, counting down.
AACAACTCCTCTAGAAAAATAATAAGTTGTTTTTTATATCAGGCTTCAAAAAACCCTAAAAAATTTAACTTTTGCGTTTCTGTTCGTACAGTACGATTTATCATCGTACAGTACGATCAGTTCAATTACAGCTCCGTCCAGTACGAGTGCAGATGAACAGGTATCGAATTTTATTCATATCGTACAGTATGATATGTATATCGTACAGTACGATACTATTGATTCGTACTGTTCGTACGGGACGAACTGTGGGACGAACCTCGGGACGAAAGAACTCGTCTCTGTCAGTCGTCCAGCACTCATTTAATCGTACAGTACGAATAGTGTTTTTCATGATATCGTCCTGTATGATAGTACTATCGTCCAGTACGATCAGTTCAAAATTTCTTGGGATCGTTTGGTACGATCACTGGGACGAAGAAAATCGTCTCTGTCAATCGTCCAGCACTCCACCAGTCGTACAGTACGATCAGTTCATTTCTTGATATCGTTCTGTACGATACGAATATCGTCCAGGACGAACAGAACATAAAACCTTGGTTTCGTCTGTCAATCGTCCAGCACTCCACCAGTCGTACAGTACGATCGACATATTAATTAGAAACCAACGTTTATTTCCTAATTAGGGAGATAATTTTGGCAAGTTTTAATTAATCGTACAGTACGAATAGTATCGTACAGTACGATCAGTTCAGAAAATCAAATTTGAAAACTTACCAAACTTATTCTAGCGGCTAGGGTTTCACAATTACATATTATCGTACAGTACGATATGTATCGTACAGTACGATAAGTTTGTAAACATAAACATTTGAAAATTAGCCGTTAGCCTGAGTATTTTAATTAACCGTACAGTACGATCAATGATCGTACAGTACGATGTGTTTTAAAAAATTAATCATTTTAAAAGAAAAAATCTCCCCCTGTGTGTGTGCATTGTTGCTCCTTTCACATGCATGCTTCTGTGGCAGACTCAAAAAGAAAAATTAAAGAAATAAAAATTACAGACTCTTCAACATCCTATTCTACCCAATTTGAGTCTCCAGCAATCTTTAGCAGTGTGCATCTGACCTGAAATGTTAGTCCTCATATACAAAGATTAAACATTTGTAATCAAACGGAAGTCTATATGTACTCAGAAAGTATTAGTTGTCACCATCAAAATTAAGTGCTCGGGATCCTGGATTTCAACAATCTCCCCCTTTTTGATGGTGTCAAATAATATTTTCTGACGGACAGATGTGCTACACAAATATATATATATATTTTTCTTGTATTTTTTTTTTATTATAACAAAAAATAAAACAACAAGAAAAAAAAAACAAATGAAGTGATAACATAAACAACCAAAAACAGTTAATAGTAAGTAAAAACATAATACAGAACACACAGAAAAGTCTCCCCCTTTTGACAACACCAAAAAGGGAAGAAAAAAGAAAAAAACAAGTACACTGATAACAAACAGAAAATAGAAACAACTACAACAATCTAAAAATCTGGATCCTGATCCGGAGGTGGTGGTGGAGGGTCGGGAAACAGCTGGTGGTACTGATGAAGGGAGGCGAACTGGTGATCGATCGATTGGAAGCGCTCCCTAAACCATTTCATATCCGTGTCATGCTCCTGATGCTGCTGAGTAATGTGAGCATCCAACCGAGTCTCCAGACGATCAAGTCGTCGAATAATGTCATCGTGAGGGTAGTCGGGAGGTGCAAGGCCAGGTGGTTGGATTGGTGGTGGCGGAGGTGCGTCAGCAGGAGCATCAGCCTCCTCGTCATCAAACTCGGGATCGGCGGGAGCGGCCCCCCGATGGAACAGGATACGAAAGGAGGCATCCGAGTAGAAGATAGGAAGGTGATCAGGAGGGAGCAGATAATGAAGCTGGTATTTTGCATCTAGAATGTAGCCTATGACATGCCCTAAGGCCAGGTTCAATTTACGACGGGCACCGGGACAGCGGAAGGCAGACAAGGTATGAATGTAGTCGAATACCATTTGGGCTTCATTGAATTTTGTGCCCGACATAATGAGATAGGTGACGACAGACAGTAGGGGAGTGATATGGATGCGATCTCTAGCCTTAGGTATAATAGATGTGCGTAGGACATGCTGGATAACGCGGGCATTTTGATTTAAGGTTTGGACCAGTGGTAGGTGTTAATTTGAGGGGACACCTCTAAGGGTCATATTTACGGACGTCCAATCATAGTCGTGGGAGATCATGGATTGGGGACGAGGACCGTCAGTGGACAGCTCGATGTGCTCAGCAATGTCGTCGACGGTGATAACGACATTCTATTTACAGACATAGGATGTGAAGGTAGTGTTTTCAAGGTTGACTCGGATGTTTGCAAAAAACTCAAACAATAGTTCGGAGTGGAATGGAAAAGCAAGAGTCAGAAGGAATTGAAGGCTCGTCGAGGCGAATAGATTCATCACCTCAAAATTTAGGGCGGCCTGATTGAGCATGCGGGAGGGAGTGAACTTTGCCTCCTTGATTTTGATATACGCTTTCTCATCCGCAGCTGAGAGAAAATGATCGTCGAAGCGCCGAGAGGAGGAAGAGCTCCCGACAATCATACGACCGCGCTTACTGGACCCAGACATTTTGGAAAAGAGGATTGGACGAATGAGGAAATTCAGAGGGATTGAAGGTGAGGAGAAATGGCTAAGAATTCCTCTCGTTTTATAGAATTTGGGGGATATCGTACAGTACGATCGAGAATCGTACAGTACGATATGCGCAATAATGTCGTCTGGACGACTTTTCAGAAAAGTGAGTCAAATCGTACAGTACGATCAGTATCGTACTGTACGAACGTGAGTGTAAGGCGTTCGTCCCAACGAGTCATCTGAACGACTTTTGACCAAAAGTGTTCGTACAGTACGAACAGGTGTTCGTACAGTACGATGGGCAATAATTGTCGTACCGGCCGATTTAAATTCGTCCTAATCCGTTTGCCACGTGTATCGTACCGTACGATCGGGATGTTCGTACAGTACGATGACCAATAATTACTATCGTACAGTACGAGTAGTGAATCGTACAGTACGATGTGTATAAGACATGAAAGATCTGGATCGTGAATGGGAATGAACGGCTGAGATTTGAGTGATTGGAACCTGATCGTACAGTACGATAGTGTATCGTACAGTACGATTGTCAGAGAAGATCAAGGTTTGTGAGCAACATGGGAAGAGGATCAGGAGTCCAATTTTTTTGTTTGTTTTTTTTTTGTTTTTTTTTTTTGTTTTTTTTTTGGTTTTAACAACAAAAACAAATCAACCACAAAATTTTTTTTTTTTTTGTTTTGTTTTTTTTGTTTTTTTTTTGTTTTGTTACATTAGGCATGAATGTCTATGACACCTAATTTGGTTCGTAGAGTGCTAAATGTGTCATAGCCTAATGGTTTTGTGAAGATGTCCGCCAATTGATCTTCAGTAGCAACGTAGTGCAGTTCAATATCGCCTTTGGCTACATGATCTCTAATGAAATGATGTCTAATGTCTATATGTTTGGTTCGTGAGTGTTGAATTGGATTTTTGGATATGCAAATTGCGCTAGTATTGTCACACATGATCGAAATCGTTCCTACAGGTAGTCCTAGATCTACAAGCTGTTGTTTTAACCACAACACTTGTGCAACACAGCTACCTACCGCTATATATTCCGCTTCGGCGGTGGATAGGGCTACTGAATTTTGCTTCCTACTGGACCATGAAACTAATGATTGTCCAATGAATTGACAAGTGCCAGAAGTGCTTTTTCTATCTACCTTACAACCTGCAAAGTCTGAATCGGAGTATCCTAAGATTTCGAAAGAGGTGCTGTGTCTAGGATACCAAATTCCTAAGTTCGGGGTGCCTAGAAGATATCTGAGAATTCTTTTGACAGCAGTCATGTGAGATTCTTTCGGGTCAGCTTGAAAACGGGCACAGAGGCACACACTAAACATTATGTCTGGTCTACTGGCAGTCAGATAGAGAAGCGATCCAATTATTCCCCTATACCTCTTTTGATCTACAGACTTCCCACTGGGATCTTTATCCAATTTAATATTAGAGCTCATGGGTGTATTCATAGCCTTAGCATTGTCCATTTCATATTTTTTCAAAATATCATTGACGTACTTAGACTGGCTAAGAAACGTTCCACCTTTCGTTTGTTTTACACTAAATCCAAGGAAGTAACTAAGTTCACCCATCATGCTCATTTCAAACTCGTCGCTCATTGTTTTTGAAAATTCATTACATAGGTTTTTCTCCGTCGATCCGAACAATATGTCATCTATATAAATCTGAACAATGAGTACTTCAATTCCTACCTTCTTCAAAAATAAGGTGGTGTCCACACTACCCTTTACAAAGCCTCTATCTAGTAGGAACGTACTAAGTCTTTCATACCAGGCTCTAGGTGCTTGTTTTAACCCGTATAGTACCTTTTTCAGTTTAAACACGTGGTTTGGAAATTGTGAGTTTTCAAACCCCGGAGGTTGCTCCACATACACATCTTCCTTGATTACTCCATTCAGGAAGGCACTCTTTACATCCATTTGATACAGCTTAAAATCCCTAAAACAAGCAAAAGCTAACAGTACCCTGATGGCTTCTAGTCTAGCTACCGGAGCAAAGGTTTCTTCAAAATCTATTCCTTCAATTTGGTTATAACCCTTCGCTACTAGCCTAGCCTTATTTCTTACTACTATGCCTGAGTCATTCATCTTATTTTTAAAGACCCACTTAGTTCCAACCACACTTTGCTCTTTAGGCCTTTTGACTAATTCCCATACATCATTCCTAACGAATTGGTTCAACTCTTCTTGCATTGCTAGGATCCAAAATTCATCTCCTAAGGCTTGATCTATACTCGTGGGTTCAATCATAGATATGAATGCAGAATGGCTAACCTCTTTCCTAAGTCCATGCCTAGTTTTTACCCCTTCTGATGGGTCTCCTAAGATCAGCTCTCTAAGATGACTAGAAGAAAATTTCCAATCTTTAGGCAGATGTTCCTGAGGTTCCGCTCTAGTCTCTATGGTAATGGTTTCTACTCCCCGTATAACCTCAACTTCTTCTTCTTCATGATTAGGTTCAGATGTCTTATTGGATTCATCAAATACTACATGAGTGGACTCTTCTACTACTAGGGTTCTCTTATTGAATATTCTATAAGCTTTACCTACAGATGAGTAGCCTAGGAAAACCCCTTCATCTGATTTAGGATCGAACTTTCCTAAGGGTGACTTGCCATTGATTAGGATGAAGCATTTGCACCCGAAAACGTGTAAGTGGGAAAGATTGGGTGTCCTACCCTTAAGCAACTCATAGGGTGTCTTATTAAGTTTGGATCTAACATTTACCCTGTTTAATACATAGCATGCGGTATTTACTGCTTCTGCCCAAAAGTATCTAGGGAGAGTGTATTCAGCTAACATAGCCCTAGCAGCTTCAACTAACGTTCTATTCTTTCTTTCTGCTATTCCATTTTGCTGAGGAGTTCTAGGGGCAGAGAAATTATGTTCCATTCCAACCTCTTTACAAAACGATTCAAACTTATCATTCTCAAATTCCCCACCGTGATCACTATGAATTGTTGAAATTATACATCCTAATTTCCTTTGAATCCAAGTGGAGAAAATTCTAAATTCTTCAAATGACTCACTCTTATGAGCTAGGAATTTCACCCAAGTAAACCTAGAGTAGTCATCTACTATTACAAACCCATACAACTTCCCTCCTAGGCTGGCTGTACTAACAGGTCCGAACAGGTCCATGTGGAGAGTTTCTAGTGGCCTAGTGGTGCTGATATCCTTGATTGCATGAAATGAAGATTTAACTTGTTTTCCTAATTGGCAAGCATCACAAAGATGGTCCTTAGTAAAGTCTAACTTTGGTATGCCTCTAACTAAGTCTTTCTGAGTGATGTTCCTAAGTGTTTTCATACTAGCATGGCATAGTCTCCTATGCCATAGCCAAGAGTCATCTGCTATTGTTTTCAGACACAAGGAATTTGAGGTTTCAATGCAGTTCAAGTCTAACATGTAAACATTGTTTATACGTTTTCCTTCTAACACAAGTGAATCATTTAAACTAATCATGCATTTGTTAGACAAAAATTTTATATCAAAACCCTTGTCACATAGTTGACTTATACTTAAGAGATTGTGCTTTAAACCATCCACTAAAAGTACATTCTCAATAATTAAATTTTTAGTATTTCCAATGTTACCTGAGCCCACCACTTTTCTGGTGGTGTTGTCTCCCAAAGTTACCTTGCCTCCTGACCTGGCCTCCAGTGTCACGAACTGCTTCATGTCTCCTGTCATGTGTCTTGAGCAGCCACTGTCCAGGTACCACATGCTCTCACTAGATCTTTTGTGAGAACATCCCTACAATGTCAATCATGGATTAGCTTTGGGAACCCAAGTGAGTTTGGGTTCCACATCATGCTTATATGAATGAAATGTATGCATGTTATGCTGTGATGATTGCGATTTTGGTCTCCACACTAGATGTGTCCTATAGTGAATTGAGCACGTGCGAGCTATGTGACCTAGCATGCCACAAGAATAACATCTAACACCTGGAAATGGGTTCACTAATCTACGAGGGTGGTAGAGCCTATTTCTGGGTTTGAATGATGCATGCCGTGCTGGTTTTGAGTGAGATGATTCACATGGTGGAGGATGAAAGAATTCAGCAAACGTGGGAGGTTTTTTGTTATTCTCGTATGCATGAAGTTTTTCATTTAAGAATTTGTTCTCTTGGTTAAGACTAGCATATTCGAATCTTAATGCATGCTCACTACTACTAAGTTCCCCTGATAGTTCTTCTAGTTCCTTAAATGCATTATCTAATTCAACATGTGATGATTTCAAGGTTTCATGTGCAGTGGTTAACTCAATATGCTTCTTGTTTAATGCATCGTATTCATCAAGCAACGACATATGATCTCTATCTAAGTCAGAAAAATTTTTTACTACACTAGCATGTTCCTTTTGTAAAGTACTAAACTCAGTATTAAGACTAGCATGCTTTTTCTTCAATTTTCTATACGAGTCATGGATTTTTTCAGAAATAACAAGCAGTTCATCGTAAGACAGTTGACATACCTCATGTTGATCTGATTGATCAAGATTATCATTAGTCATAAGACACAGATTTGTTACCTCCTCCTCTGCTTCTTCTTCCGATGAGTCTGAGGCAGAGTCGGCCCAAAAAGCTTTCTGAGTCTTAAACTTGCCCTTCTTGAACTTAGATCTTTCCTCACCCTTCTCCTTGGTTTGATGAGTTTTGATGTTGGGGCAATCAGCTCGGAGATGACCGGGTTTCCTGCACTCAAAGCAAATTGTTTCAGATGCAACCTTAGTATACTTTGAGTTCTTACCTTTGTTCCAATTGCTTTGATGATGGCGCTGCTTTCTTTTCAGAAAATTTTTGAACTGACGAGTCATCAAAGCTATGTCGTCATCTTCCTCCGCTGCTGAGCTGTCACTTTCAGAATTGTTTGCTTTTAAAGCCACTGCTCGCTCCTTTTTCTTTTCACCTGCATCACTTTGTCGTTGACTCACTCCTTGCTCGTAGGCAATGAGTGACCCAAGCAAATTATCAATAGAATAGACATTTAGGTCTTTTGACTCAGTTATTGCAGTGATTTTAGCATCGTATAAGCTAGGCAAACATCGCAGTATTTTGTTTACTTTTTCTGAGTTAGACAACTCTCTTCCTAAAGCATGCAGTGATGTTACAATCTGGGTGAATCGAGTGTACATGTCAGTTATAGTTTCACTAGGTTTCATGCGGAACAGTTCGTAATCATGTAACAGTATGTTCAACCTAGATTGTTTGACCTCACTAGTTCCTTCGTACGTGATACACAGTTTGTCCAAAATTTGTTTACCAGTAGTACACGTTGATACTCGCATATAGTCTTCTGATTTTAATGCGCAAAAGAAACAGTTTAGACATTTAGCATTCAGTTGTGCAAATTCTCTATCCTCAATGCTCCATTCATTAAATGACAGTTCAGTTTTCACTCCATTCAACATACGAAACGGTGCAGAATAACCTTCTTGGACTAACATCCACATGCGGTAGTCTAAAGACTGTAAAAATGTAGACATGCGTATTTTCCAAAAATCAAACGGTATGTTGTCAAACAAAGGTGGACGAGTTATGGAATAACCCTCCGTAGTGTTACGGTTACCAAATTGAGCCATGGATCTTACGTTTCTAGGTTTTCTAAAACACTATTTTGAAACCCCGCTCTGATACCACTTGAAAGTACGAGATGCGCCAAGAGGGGGGGTGAATTGGTATTTTAAAAAATTTAACCCTACACAAGAGTTCTAATTTTTTTTGTATTTTCAAAACATAATTTAACGACTAACGTGCGGAAGCAAATACAACGTTCACAACTACGAAATTGACAGTTCAATTTTGGATTTTACACTACAATATTTAAATACCGATTTTTCACCAAGCAATTAGAACGCACAAATTTAAAGCATGAAAAGTAAAGTACGGTAAACAGGAAAAAACACACCAGAGATTTTTATAGTGGTTCGGTCACTTGACCTACGTCCACTCCCCGGAGTCCTCTACTCCGGGATTTGCACTAATGAAAGTTGACTCTCCTTTTGCCCCCATAGCAAGGCGGAGAAGCCTTTACAATACTCACTTTCACCTCCCTCGGTGCGGCGGAATACCAAACGCTATGTCACCCTCCTGGTGACGGCAGCGGACCTTCTCCTTTTTCTCCCTCCTGGAGATGGCAGAGTACCTTGGCGATGTTGATCTTGAAGTGACTCTTCCCTCGAGAACGTTCTTGAAGCTTCCAAAGCCACAAGAGGAGCAAAGCATGCAGCTAGCTTGGAGCTACCGTGTGATCCCCTCACACTACTTCTCCCTCACGCTCAAGCTCACCTTCACCTTCCTCTCTCAAGGCCTAGATCTCTCCAAAAAAAACTTCTCTCTACGAATCTCCTTCTTCCTCTAAGCTTCTCACAGCAAAGGATTGATCAACAACTCCTCTAGAAAAATAATAAGTTATTTTTTATATCAGGCTTCAGAAAACCCTAAAAAATTCAACTTTTGCGTTTCTGTTTGTACAGTACGATTTATCATCGTACAGTACGATCAGTTCAATTACAGCTCCGTCCAGTACGAGTGCAGACGAACAGGTATCGAATTTTATTCATATCGTACAGTACGATATGTATATCGTACAGTACGATACTATTGATTCGTACTGTTCGTACGGGACGAACTGTGGGACGAACCTCGGGACGAAAGAACTCGTCTCTGTTAGTCGTCCAGCACTCATTTAATCGTACAGTACGAATAGTGTTTTTCATGATATCGTCCTGTACGATAGTACTATCGTCCAGTACGATCAGTTCAAAATTTCTTGGGATCGTCTGGTACGATCGCTGGGACGAAGAAAATCGTCTCTGTCAATCGTCCAGCACTCCACCAGTCATACAGTACGATCAGTTCATTTCTTGATATCGTTCTGTACGATACGAATATCGTCCAGGACGAACAGAACATAAAACCTTGGTTTCGTCTGTCAATTGTCCAGCACTCCACCAGTCGTACAGTACGATCGACATATTAATTAGAAACCAACGTTTATTTCCTGATTAGGGAGATAATTTTGGCAAGTTTTAATTAATCGTACAGTACGAATAGTATCGTACAGTACGATCAGTTCAGAAAATCAAATTTGAAAACTTACCAAACTTATTCTGGCGGCTAGGGTTTCACAATTACATATTATCGTACAGTACGATATGTATCGTACAGTACGATAAGTTTGTAAACATAAACATTTGAAAATTAGCCGTTAGCCTGAGTATTTTAATTAACCGTATAGTACGATCAATGATCGTACAGTACGATGTGTTTTAAAAAATTAATCATTTTAAAAGAAAAAATCTCCCCCTGTGTGTGTGCATTGTTGCTCCTTTCACATGCATGCTTCTGTGGCAGACTCAAAAAGAAAAATTAAAGAAATAAAAATTACAGACTCTTCAACATCCTATTCTACCCAATTTGAGTCTCCAGCAATCTTTAGCAGTGTGCATCTGACCTGAAATATTAGTCCTCATATACAAAGATTAAACATTTGTAATCAAACGGAAGTCTATACGTACTCAGAAAGTATTAGTTGTCACCATCAAAATTAAGTGCTCGGGATCCTGGATTTCAACAAATACAACAAACTAACGAACAGAAATCAGAATACCAATCATAACAATCATAAATCAGCAGTCATCAGAATCAAGCATTTATATCAATCACTCCTAATCTGGTTCTCAAAATGCTGAATGAGTCAAAGGCCAGTGGTTTAGTGAATATGTCAGCCAGCTGATTTTCAGTTGCTACGTGGTGTAGCTCAATGTCCCCTTTTGTAACATGGTCCCTAATGAAGTGATGCCTAATGTCAATGTGTTTGGTCCTAGAATGTTGGATTGGATTCTTAGAGATACAGATGGCACTAGTATTATCACACAGAACAGAAATTGTGCCAACAGGTACTCCTAAATCCAAGACTTGCTGCTTCAACCAAAGAACTTGGGCCACAAAACTCCCTAAGGCAATGTACTCAGCTTCAGCAGTGGAAAGTGCAACTGAGTTCTATTTTCTACTGGACCAGGAGACTAACGACTGTCCTATAAATTGACAAGTCCCAGAAGTACTCTTCCTATCCACCCTACACCCCCGCAAAGTCAGAATCAGAATATCCAATGATCTCAAAGGAGGTACTGTGCCTAGGGTACCAAATTCCTAGGTTTGGGGTCCCTAAAAGATATCTAAGAATTCTCTTAACAACAGTCAGGTGGGACTCTTTAGGATCTGCCTGAAACCTAGCACAAAGACAGACACTAAACATGATATCAGGTCGGCTAGCAGTCAGGTAAAGCAGTGAACCTATTATCCCTCTATACTTCTTCTGATCAACAGATTTTCCATTTGAATCCTTATCTAACTGAACTGAGGAGGGCATGGGAGTATTGATTGGCTTGGCTTTGTCCATTTCATATTTCTTCAAAATGTCCTTAGTGTATTTTGATTGATTGAGAAAGGTTCCATCATCCGTTTGCCTTATGCTAAATCCCAAAAAGTATGACAATTCTCCCATCATACTCATCTCAAACTCTTTACTCATTGTTTTAGAAAACTCTTCACATAAGTATTTATCAGAAGATCCAAAAATTATATCATCAACATAGATCTGGACAATGAGTAAGTCATCTCCTAATCTCCTTAGAAAAAGGGTGGTGTCTACGCTCCCCTTAACAAACTCTCTTTCTAACAGGAATGTGCTAAGCCTCTCATACCAAGCTCTGGGTGCCTATTTCAATCCATATAAGGCCTTTTTTAATTTATAGACATGACTTGGATATTGGGAACTCTCAAAACCTGGGGGTTGTTCTACAAAAACATCTTCTTTAATTACCCCGTTTAAAAAGGCACTCTTGACATCCATTTGAAACAGCTTAAATCCCTTATAACAGGCAAAGGCTAGTAGCACTCTAATGGCTTCCAATCTAGCTACAGGGGCAAAAGTTTCCTCAAAATCTATCCCTTCTATCTGATTATACCCCTTAGCCACCAATCTTGCCTTATTTCTCACCACCACACCAGAATCATTCATCTTATTCTTAAAGACCCACTTGGTTCCCACAATACTTTGATTTTTATGTCTTTCTACTAACTCCCAAACATCATTCCTTACAAATTGATTCAATTCTTCCTGCATAGCTAAAATCCAAAACTCATCCGACAAGGCTTGATTGATGTTGGTGGGTTCAGTTATTGAGATAAAGGCAGAATGGTTTACTTCCTTCCTAAGTCCATGCCTAGTCCTAACACCTTCAGAAGGGTCTCCTAAGATCAGTTCTTTAGGATGACTCGAAGAATATCTCCAATCTCTAGGCAGCGTGGTTTGAGGTTCTACCATTTCCTCCAAATTTGTATTTCCAACTCCTTGGGTAACCTCAACAATCTCTTCATCTTCTACTTCAGATCTAGACTCCTTAGGATCAGATTCATCAAACACTACATGGGTTGTTTCTTCCACCACCAAAGTCCTCCTATTGAACACCCTAAAGGATTTCCCCACACTTGAATATCCTAAGAACACTCCTTCATCAGATTTGGGGTCAAATTTTCCTAAGGGTGACTTCCCGTTGTTCAGAATGAAAACCTTACAGCCAAAGACTTGGAGGTGGGACAGATTTGGTGTTCTACCCTTAATGATCTCATAAGGTGTCTTGTTCAGTTTGACTCTCACATTCACCCTATTCAGCACATAACAGGCAGTGTTCACCGCTTCAGCCCAAAAGTATTTAGGAAGTGAATACTCGGCAAGCATGGCTCTAGCGGCTTCCACTAAGGTCCTGTTCTTCCTTTCAGCTACCCCGTTCTGCTAAGGGGTCCTAGGAGCTGAAAAATTGTGACTAATCCCATGGTTCTCACAAAAACTTCCAAATCTTTCATTTTCAAACTCCCCTCCGTGATCACTGTGGATGGTAATAATCTCACATCCTAACTTCTTCTGAATCCAAGTAGAGAAAGATCTAAACTCATCAAATGACTCAGACTTGTGTGACAAAAACTTAACCCAAGTGAACCTTGAATAATCATCAACAATCACAAAACCATAGACTCTCCCCCCTAAGCTGGCAGTGCTAATGGGTCCGAAGAGGTCCATGTGAAGAACTTCTAAAGGTCTAGAGGTGCTAATATCCTTAACAGAGTGAAAAGAGGACTGGACTTGCTTCCCCAACTGACAGGCATCACACAGGTGATCCTTAGTGAACTTAAGCTTGGGCACACCTCTAACTAAGTCCTTTTGGGTGACTCTCCTAAGGGTTTTCATACTGGCATGACACAATCTCCTATGCCATAACCAAGACTCATCAGCAGCAGTTTTTAAGCAAATTGAATTATCAGATTTAATGCTACTTACATTCAGCTTGTAGACGTTGTTGATCCTTTGCCCCTGCAAAACAACTTCATCATTTAAGCTTAAAATGCAGCCAGTGGGCAGGAATTTGATGCTGTATCCCTTGTCACAGAGTTGACTGATGCTCAGCAGGTTGTGTTTCAGTCCATCTACAAGCAAAACATTATCAATCATAAAGTTCTTTGAATCACCAATTATACCTGTGCCTACCACCTTCCTGGTTGTGTTATCTCCAAGTGTAACCTTGCCTCCAGCTCTGGCCTCCAGCGAAATGAACTGATTTGCATCTCCAGTCATATGTCTAGAACATCCGCTGTCCAGGTACCACATGCTCTCACGAGGTCTTGTGTGAGAGCACACCTACAAAATCATCAAATGTCAGTCTTAGGAACCCAAACAGGTTTGGGTTCCTTCTTATGAAAAGAAGAATGCGATGCATGCGTGCTGTGCTGTGCAACAGGCAATTTGGGTCTCCACACCCAATTTGTACTATGGTGAACAGTACAAGTGTGTGATATGTGTCCTAACATGCCACATGAAAAATATCTAACACCAGGAAAAGGATTAACTAAACGTCATGAGTGATAGTGCCTCTTCCTAGTAGTGTATGAAACATTCTTTGATGAACTTGCAACAGAATTTTTAAAAGGTGGCGGTGCATAAAATTGTTCAAAAGTAGGCGGTGTTTTGTTATTTTCAAAAGCACTGATTTTCACTTTCAAAAACTCAATGTGTTTGTTTAAACTTCCAATTTCAAACGTTTTTGCACTTTCAATACTTTCTAACTCAGATGCCAAATCATTCACTTTCTTAAAAGCAAGTTCTAATTCATCATGCGATGTTTTTAACAAGTTATGCTCAACAATTAAATCAGAATGCTTTTTATTCAGTTCATCAAACTCATCTAGTAAAGACATGTGATTGCTATCAATGGTGGAATGATCCTTAATCAACACTTCATGCTCTTTTTGCAAAGTCAGATAATCTAGTTTCAAACTAGCATAGGTTTTCTTAAGCTTCCTATACGATGTATGAATCTTTTCAGAAACTTCAAATAACTGATCATAAGTAAGCTCACATACCTCTTCCTGGTCCGACTGACCAGGGTGATCATCCGCCATCAGACACAAGTTTGTTTCCTCCTCTTCAGCTTCAGTCTCAGAAGAGTCGGATGCATAGTCTGCCCAGAACGCCTTCTGAATCCGCTTCTTGTCCTTTCTGAACTTTGGTTTCTCCTCACCCTTCTCCTTGCTTGGGTGAGCTTTAAGTGTTGGACAATCAGCCTTAATGTGTCCAGGCTTCCTGCATTCAAAACAAACCGATTCAGATGAACCCTTAAAGTTTTTATTGAACTTACCCTTATTCCACTTCTGATAGTTCTTATGTTTCTTCCTTAGAAAGCTTTTGAATTGCCTTGTGATTAAGGCAACTTCATCGCTATCAGACCCGGAAGTGCTAGCATCTGAATCTTTGGCCTTTAGTGCCACGGTCTTCTCTTTCTTGCGTTCTCCTGCATCAAGTTGCCTTTGGTTCACCCCTTGCTCGTAAGCAATGAGTGATCCAAGTAAGCTGTCAATAGAGTAAGTATTTAAATCTTTGGATTCAGTAATAGCAGTAATCTTAGCATCATAAGAAGCATGCAAACATCTAAGAATCTTGTTCACTCTTTCGTAGTTGGTAAGTTCTCTACCTAAAGCATGCAAAGAGGTAACAATCTGAGTGAACCTTGTGTACATTTCTGAAATAGTCTCACTAGGTTTCATGCGAAAAAGTTCGTAATCGTGTAACAAGATGTTTAACCTAGATTGTTTGACTTCAGTTGTACCTTCGTATGTTATACATAACATATCCCAGATTTTCTTTCCCGTTGTACAAGTAGAAACACGCATATAGTCTTCAGATTTCAAAGCACAAAAGAAACAGTTCAAACATTTTGCATTCAACTGTGCTAAATCACGATCATCAAACGTCCAATCAGCAAACAGCAATTCAGTTTTCACATTGTTAATCATTCGAAAAGGTGGTTCGTATCCGTCCTTAACTAACATCCACATGCGATAATCAATAGATTGCAGAAAAGTAGACATGCGTGTTTTCCAAAAATCAAAAGGAATATTGTCAAACAACGGTGGTCTAGTAATAGAATAACCTTCAGCAGTATTACGATTGTTACAATTAGCCATTGGATCAAATTCAAAAGTTTTTAAACAGAAATTTTGAATCCCTCTCTGATACCACTTGAAAGTTCGAAAGGGATGTTAAGCCCTAGTGAACTAGTCCCGAGGCTAACCAAGAGGGGGGGGGGTGAATTGGTTATTTAAAAATTTCACGATAACTATGAAAATCTTTTCGATACTTAGCAGCGGAAACAAGTAAACAATAACAAAAAGATCAACCAACGATATTCACCCAAGCAGTTTATATTGAAAAGTAAAATACAAAACTGAATCAGAAAAGCAAACCAGATTTTATAGTGGTTCGGTCAACTTGACCTACGTCCACTCCCCGGAGCCTCCCCTCCGGGTATTGCACTAAACGAAAGTGACTCTCCTTTTGCTCCTACAGCAAGGCGGAGAAGCCTGTACAAAACACCTCCTTTTCACCACACGGTGAGGCAGAGAACCTGACCTCCTTTCGCTTCCTCCTGAAGCAGGCAGAGAACCTCCGAACTCCTTTTGCTTCCACCTGAAGCGGGCAGAGAACCCACGAACTCCTTTTGCTTCCTCCTGAAGCGGGCAGAGAACCCGGATCTTCTTGCGAACGATCCTCCCACGAAGAACATCGACTAGACGACAGACGACGAGTGGAGAAGACGACTCTGATCCGTGCTTGGAGCAACCTTAGTGAATCCCTCACTAACTCCCCCTCACAAGATCTCTTCTCTCTCTCCCAACTCTCTCTCTCTCTAGGATTTCTCAGAGAAGGAAGGCAGCAAAAGATTTTTCCCAATCTTGGAAAAAGTTCTTTTAAAGGAGGGCTTAAAATTTGCCCTAAATCTCAACTTGTCAGCCAAGATCGTCCAGGACGATCGGTAGATCGTCCTGTACGATCAGTTCAAATTCAGCTGTTTCAGCCTGGACGATCTGGCTCTTCTGGACGATCAGTAGAAAAAGTTGTTCATATCGTCCCGTACGATCCTGCGATCATCCGGGACGATTAGTTCAAATTGAAGGAAATCGTCCAGAAGACAGTTCGGGTCGTCCAGAGAAATCTGTGCTGGACGACCAAAAAATGACTTGATCGTCCCGGACGATAGGGTAATCGTCCGGTACGATTAGTTCAAAAAGGCCCCAAATCGTCCTGTACATAGTTCTGGACGTACAGCTGAAATGCACAAGACGATCACGATCGTCCGGGACGATCCTACGATCGTCCTGGACGATGTGATCGTATCAATTAAACATTAATTGCTTTCCTTAATTACCAGACTAATTTAGGCATGATTGTAGTGAATCGTCCAGGACGATACACGTATCGTCCGGGACGATCATACCAAAATACTTAAAATAAAACTTGCCTAACTTAATCTGGCGGCTGAGAATTTCTGATTTGGGCATATCGTCCCGTACGATCCGTAGATCGTCCAGGACGATCGGCTCAATCAGACCCTCTTAACTTAGTCACCCTAATTAGGGTTTCTGTTTTAACTGGATCATCCAGGACGATGTGGATATCGTCCAGGACGATCTGAACAAAATTGCAACAGAAACTCTAATTCACTCAATCTCTCCCCCTGAGTGTGTGTGTGCAAGGTTACTTAGCTAGGGAATCAGTTACATTACAATTGACTCAATAAAAGGAAAAATCATACATTTGACACACTTGGACCCGATCTTGAGTTGGCTTGAGTGGCTCGCGGTCTTTTGTGCCTGAAACAGATTAGCCAAGCAAAACACACTGGAAACATGTTTGTCATCATCAAAACTAGATTTGCAACACTCTATTCTCTAGTAATGGTTGGGTGAGGTGAGTTTTGAAATTGGTTTTAGATAATTTAATATTTTTAAAAACCACAAATCTGACATGGCATCATAGTATTAGCCTCATTAGCATCGCAACGCTACTAGAGAATCTTCCTAATTCTACCAAAATCCAACCATTATATAGCTTGGTGTCACAAAAATGCCACTTAGCACCACAGTCATGGTCAATTCCTTTCCCTATCTGAGAGCTCAATGTCACGGTGCTACTCAGCATAATGTTGCAGCACTCCTAGAGCTACTTTGATGACTTCAAATTTAACTTCTCCCCAATTCTTAACTTACTTAAGGCTTCCTTAAACACTCTTAGACTTAAAATTACTAATTAAATTAAAATTGATAATCATTAGCAAAAATTACTTGGGTTTTGGAACAACGTATATTACATTCTACCCCTCTTAAAGAAAATATTGTCATTGACATTCCAATACATAGTACAATCAAAATAGATTTATGTATAACTGTCTCATCTCAACCTCTTTCTCTTAGGATGCTTTTCTCTCTTACCTGTGCTTATACTAGACCTTGACTATCAGAATATGTTTATTCCTTAACTACTTCACATCAAAGACTAAAATAAGTTCAAATTCTTCCCTATAGGTCAGGTCTGGTTGAACTTCCATATCAGCTTTAAGAACTATCTAATCTATATCTGATACCTACTTTCTCAGTACTGGAACATAAAAAATATTACGGATATCTGACATATGATCTGACAAAAATAATTTATACACCAATTTTTTTATCCTTTCAATCACTTCAAATGGTCCGATATATTTAGGATTCAACTTGCTATCTTTCCTAAATTATTGACTCCCTTCATTATACTAGCCTTCAGATGCATAAAATCACTAACAATAAATTCCACAAACTTGTGCTTCGGGCCAAAATATTTCTTCTACATATCTCAAGCTGCTTCTAACCTTTTTCTAATCAATCTAATTTTCTTAGTAGTATTATCTACTAGGTCAGAACGTATTAACTTTCTTTCTCCTGCTTCAATACAAACCAATGGAGTTCTTGACCTTCTTCCATATAGATCCTTGCCAATACTTAGAAACTATTATAATAAGAAAATTCAATCAGACGCACATGATCTAGCCAGCTTCCACTAAAATCTAAAATATATAACCTCAACAGATCTTCCAAAACCTAAATAACTCTCTTAGATTGCCCATCTATCTGGTGATGAAAAGTTGTACTGAAATTTAGCTTCATCCTTAGACCATCTTAAATACATCTCCAAAGTTTTGAGATAAATTGGCCATCACAATAAAAAATGATAACCATAAGAATCCCATGCAATATGATAATCTCCTACACAAACAATTGAGCCAACTTATCCTCCATAGAATTTATCTACCTCATTATTAGAAATTAAGTAGACTTCATCAATTTATCTATAATTACCCACAGTGCATCATATCCTTTCCTAGACATAGGAAAATCCATAGCAAAATCCATAATCTCCTCCCATTTCCATATAGGAATAAGCAACGACTATTATAATCCACTAGGTCTTTAATGCTTAGCTTTCATCATTTGACATGCTTGACACATCTAAATAAATTCTAGTATTTCTCACCTCAACCCAGGCCACTAAAACATCAACTTCATATCATGATACATCTTTTTTCTACCGAGATGAATAAATATTCCTAGAATAGTGGGCTTCATATAGAATATCTTCTCTCAAATCAGCACTATTCAGGACACACAACCTGCTATCACAAAAGATCACACCTTTATGATCCACTCTCAATTTACATATCTTACCAGACTAAATTTGATCTATTATTTTCAAATACTCCACTTCCACCTTTTGAGCTTCTTTAATTATGTCTCGAAATAAAGGTTGAACTATCACATGGGAGATAACTCCAACATGCACATTAGATGAATGTACCACCTCTAATTCTAGCTTCTTTATTAATCTAATAGATGTTTTCTTAGAAGTGATTAAACTAACTACCAATCCCACAGACTTCTTACTCAGCATTAGCAATAATATTTGTTTTTTCTGATTGATAAATAATATTTAAATCATAGTTCTTGGTTAGCTCCAACCACCTTTTATGCCTCTAATTTAGCTCCATTTTGAGTGAAAATATATTTCAAACTTTGGTGATCAGTAAAAATCACACATTTGACACCATAAAAATAATGTTGCCAAATTTTTAATGTAAATACAATAGCCGCTACCTCCAAAACATGAGTCGGGTAGTTCTTCTCATGTAGCTTCAACTACTTAAAAGAAAAAGCCATTATATTTCTATTTTGCTACAACACACATCCCAGTCCTTTCAATGAAATATCACTATACAGCTAAAATCCTTCTGAACCTAATGGAATAGTCAACGTAAGGGCTGAAATTAGACAATCCTTCAACTTCTAGAAGCTTTCTTCACACTCTAGTGTCCAATCAAATGGCATGGCCTTCTATGTAGACCTTGTAAAAGGGATTGCAATCTACGAAACTATAAACCTCAGTCATAGACATTGGTCTCAACTAATCTACCATTGACAGCACCTTTGCGGATCCATATTAATCCCTTTATTTATCACCACATTCCCCAGAAAAGCTATAGAAGTTAATTAAAACTCTTAATTTGAAAACTTATCATATAGTTTCTACTATCTCAAAGTCTCCATGGTCTACCTTAAATGAATTACGCTCTTCTTCAAATTTTTAATACACTATGATATCATCAATAAACATAATGATAAACCAATCTAGATACTCTCTAAACACCTTATGCATCAGGTCTAAAAACACTGATGAGGCATTTTTCACACCAAACAGTATTACCAAAAACTCATGCTACCTATATATGGAGCTGAAAGCTATATTCGCTACATCTTCAGCCTTCACTCTCAACTAATAATAGCCTGATCTCAGATCTATCTTAAAAGATATAGCTACGCCTTCCAATTGGTCAAATAAATCATCTATCATAGGTAGGTGATACTTATTCTTAACACTCATCTTAATCAGCTCCTGATAATCAATATATATTCGCAAATATCCATCTTTCTTCTTCACAAATAATATAGGAGCTCCCCATAGTGATCCACTCAGCCTAATAAAATCTCTATCTAACATCTCATGTAACTACACCTTCAACTCTTACAACTCTCTAGGTGCAATCCTATAAGTAGTCTTTACTATTGGATTTATACATGGCATTACCTCAATATAAAACTATACTTCCTTTTATGAGGCAAACTAGATAAGTCTTTAATAAAAATATCAAGGAATTCCCTTACCACTAGATCATCTTTAAGGACATTAACAGATTTATTCAAATCTCTCACATGTGCTAGAAATACATATTTTTTCCTCCAGGCGTTATCCACATGCAACACAAAAATCATAGAGGATAAGATACTTCTAGAACCTAAAAATAAAATATTTATCCATCTATACATAAAATTATCTTCTTATTATTGCAATCAATCTACATAATATTTACTCAACCAATCCATGCACACTATTCTATCAAACTCTTTCAGAGACAATACAATCAATTCTGATTTTAACTTGCTATTTGTAATTTCATTCTCACACCTACAGGGTTGACAAGCTACCAAAAAATCTCCAATGAGAAACATAACAAATAAGCTAGAGGTTAATAGATCTGGAACCAAATCCAATTTATCGAACACATGCTCAGATATAAATAAAGATTTGCACTAGAGTTAAATAAAGTGTGGTAAGATATTATAAATATAAATATTATACTTATCACTACATATAGTGCCTCCTTTGCCTCTTGCGGAGTTAGATTGTATACTCTGGGTTACACTAGCAATAATAGCAGACTCCCTCCAAACTCCTACTACTGATCCACCAGATGGTCTCCCTCTAAATCTTCCTTCACTATGAGTCGATCAGGCTTCACTGGTTGTTTTAGAAAGGGCTGGCTGTTGCCTCTGACTCTAACTGCCACAAACTTTAAGTCTATTTTTTAGCACTCTCTATGGACATTGCACCACCTTTTGATCTGTAAAGCCACATATGAAGTACAAACTCGTATGCACAAAAATATTAATCCTTATTCCTTCTCCTACAAAAGCTATGGGTAGGAGCTCTACAAATTTATATAAATCCTTTAACACTCCTGAATATTATAGCTCCCAACTCCAAAAATTAGTACTCTCTAATTTAAAGTTCTTTCCACTAAATACACTCCTAGAGTACCCTCCAACAAAGCTCATCCTACTCACAAAACACCTCTATTTTAGATCATTCTCCATCAACCAAGCTCTATCCATGAGTTAAAAAAAGTCACGAATATGTAATGGCACTAATAGGTTCCTTAGACCGTCTCTCAAATCTTGCAGGAAGTAATAACACTTCTCCTTAGGGGTGTTAACCAACTGGGGAACATACCTAGTGAGAACTATGAACTCTCCCTCATATTACATCACTATCTTACTCATTTAAACTAATCTCAGGAAGGACTCTTATATCTGCTGTAACACCCCATAATTGTCCTTATCAGCATTCTAAAGTGCCACCAAAATAAAACATAACATTTTTCATCTTCTAAATGTATAATTCTTTTCATCACTTAAATATTTATATAAAACATCTAACAACATTACATTTACTACATAAATGAAGGCATCTAATAAATCCAAATTTTCCAACATAAAGGTTTATAGACTTACTATAGACTTACAAATAGAGCTAAACAATAGCATATAAAATGAAATAACTTGCAACTTATTCTGCATTTATCTTTTCTTTTACTTTTCCTGTAATAATAGCTAGTATGAAAATAACTAGTGAGCTATGAGGCTCAATAAGTTTTACAAATTAAATAGCAGTTAAATTGCATGATTAAATTCACAACATTGAAATCATAACTAAAACAAACTTGATATTATTTATAAAATATCATAAAATTAAATTTGGCATTAACCTTTACTTCCACTGAAGTCTATACTGAATATTAATTTTAGTCTTTTAATGTTTTGGCTAAACTTTCATAAGAATATTTAATGGAGCCCAGGTAAACCTGACATTATCGCCACTGAATTACATAGAGATCCCTTTTGCCTCTTTAGGGGTCCCTTTTGCCCCATCTGCTATACAGATATCAAGTCTATGGGGTCCCTTTTGCCCCACTTATAATGCATTGTTATATGTGGGGACCCTTCTGCCACATTTGCATTTAAGTTGTACATCCTTTTATAGCCAAACTTTACTTAAATTGATATTCACTAAACTTTACATATTCATAATTCATACTTGTATTATTGCATACATTCATAAAGATCTTTATGTGAAACTATTTGTATAAAGAAACTGTGAGCTTCTTTCCAATATATTTCCAACTAGTAAAATCTTTAAATTAACATAATAAGTCTTATTTTAAACTCTCATGATTCAAATATATAAGATATCATTCATACCTGAAAACTTGGCTATGAATAATCTTTTAGCAAAATAATTAATTTGTAATGCAGATTTGCCTTTAATTTAGTCAATTACAAGTATACATGTATAGAATTAACACTAATCACCTTTTAAAATTTAATTTGCATTACTTACTTCCTTGAAAATTTGACTCCTCAATCCTTCTACCTCTTACTCTTTTCCTTTTCTAAGTCAACTACACAAATCATTTTAAAATATATATAGTTTTTATAAATTATCATTCAAATAAATTTGCATAAACTCAATTTATACTAACATAATCATTAACCATGAAACCTCCATTCTGCATATACTCGATGAATCCTAAAATTATAATTAGTATACATTTCTTTAGTTCTTTTATCACTTTTTAGAAATCTAAAAGACAACTAAGAATATATCAAAAGAATGCTTACCTCTTATTTCATTACACTTTCCCTCTTATTCTTCCTTCATTGTTCTTTGTTCTCACAGCCAAGATTCACATCCAAAAATTTTCTTCCCAAAATTTTTGTTCTCTATTTCATCTTAAAGCCAAAATTTCTACTGTGACAAATCTTGCTATGTCGAATACTACTACAGTTTTTTCTGTATTGTGCTGAACTGCTACACAAAAATTTTTCTAAAATCCCTTGGCTTGCACTATTGAATTCTCCTGTTGGCTTGCGTGAAATCAAAACAAAGAAAATATCTATGTTGGCATGTGTATTCCAAACATAAGGAGAAATACAGAGAGTGTCCACACACTTACAAACCCCTAATCCCAATCAGTTTGCTTGCGTAACAGAGCATATAAGAAATTATATAAGAAATAAAATAATTCTCTAGAATAACCGCTCACTCACATAAGTTTACTTCTTGCAAGCACTTATCAAGATAAAAGGAATTAAACTTAATTTACTTTAATTCTACTTAACAGTAACATTAAATACAATTCATTATAATATTACTTAAAAGTAATATTACTTAATTTAAAATTATATTACTTAATAACTTCTAATAGTTACTTAATAGTAACTGATAATAAAAATAAAATTCAATTAAAATTAATTTATTTCTTTACCTAAATTAGGTTATTACAAATCTTCCCACCTTAATAGAATTTTATCTTCAAAATATACTTTTCATACTTCTTCTAATAGGTAAGGAATTCTATGCTTCAATTCTGCCACTTTTTCCCATGTAGCCTATTTTCTTGACAATGCTTCCATTTTACTTTCACATAAGAAATTATTCTGCTTCTCAATTTACTAACATCCCTTTCTAATATCATTTCAAGTTCTTAAATACAAGTCAAATCCTTTTGAAGAGCAATTTCATTCTGAGGAACTCTCTGAATTTCATCTGTAACCCATTTTCTGAGCATTGATACATAGAAAATATTGTGTACATCAGACATATCTGCAGGTAATGCTAATTTGTAAGCTACTTGTTCTAGTCTTTTAATAATCTTAAATGGACTAATGTATCGAGGACTAAGTTTTTCATCTTGACCAAATATAGAAACACCCTTCATTGGTCTCAACTTTAAGAAAACAAAATCTCTCATTTCAAATTCTATCATTTTATGCTTGGGATCATAATATTTCTATTGGTAGTCTTGAGCTGCTTTTAATCTGTCTCTAATTAATCTGACCTTTTTAGTAGCTTGATCCATTAACTACGGACCTAATAATCTCCTTTCACCAATTTCAAACCAACTCAATGGAGTTCTGTACTTTTTGCCATATAAAGCTTTATATGGAGCCATCTTGATACTAGACTTGTAGCTATTACTATAAGTGAACTCTATCTATGGAATATGATCTTCTTAGCTACCTCTAAAATCCAAAATACACAATTTTAACAAATCTTCCAGCACTTGAATCAGTCTTTTTGATTAACCATCTATTTGCAGATGAAATAAAGTATTGAACTTCAATTTTATGCCCAAACTTTCATGTATATTTTTCTATAATTTAGATATAAAATGACATCTCTATCTGACAAAATAGCCTTAAGAATGCCATGTAATTTGATGATTTCCTTCATAAATAATTTGGCTAATTTCTCTACTGAATTAGTCTGACAAATAGGTAAAAAATGAGCTGACTTTGTTAGTCTATCAATCACAACCCATATATAATTATGCCCTTGCCTTGATATTGGAAATCTGTAACAAAATTCATGGCTATTTCTTCTCACTTCCATTCTGGAATTGGTAAAGATTATAACATGCTACTGGTTTTCTGATGCTCAGCTTTAATAACTTGATATTTTTCACATTTAGCATATATTCAGCCACATCTCTTTTCATTTTTGGCCCTAAAATAAGGTTTTTAAATCCTTATACATCTTTTTGTTTCCTAGATGGATTGAATAGCCTGAATTATGGGCTTCATATAGAATTTCTTGAATCAAACCTAATTCCTTTACTATCCACAAATGCATATTGCTCCTGATTCTTCCCTGTTCATCAACATTGATGTCCTTTCTTGTTCCTAATTGCCACTACTCAATAAGTTTGAGATATTCAGTATTAGTCTTCTGAGCTTCAATGATTCTTTCTTTTAAAGAAGGATAAACTATCATATGATTAAAGCCAACTGAATTTTGATCTCACTGCATTTTGACTTCCAATTATAAGACTTCCATTTCTTTAATTAACCCTTCTTCTATAGTTAACATATAATTCAATTGTGTTCTAGACTTTCTGTTTAATGCATCAGCTACTACATTAGCTTTTCCAAAATAATACTTGATATCAAGATTATAAGCTTTTATTAATTCTAAGCTTCTTCTCTGTCGCAAATTTTTTTTTTTTTTTGAGTGAAAATATATTTCAAACTTTTATGATTTATAAATATTTCATATTTTGCCCCATATAAGTAGTGTCTCCAAATTTTTAATATAAATACTACTGCAGCCAATTCTAAATCATGAGTTAGATAATTATTTTCATGAGGTTTCAACTATTTGGAAGCATAGATAATTACCTTTTTATTTTGCATCAACACACAACCCAACCTTTTTAGAGAAGCATCACTGAATAATTGAAATCCTTTAGTTCTAGATGAAATGGTCAATATGGGTGCAGCTATTAAACATTGTTTTAACTCTTGAAAACTCTACTCACATCCCTAGTCTATTCAAATTTAATGCCTTTCTTAATAAACTTAGATAAAGGCAAAGCAATTTAAGAAAAGCCTTTAATAAATCTTCTATAATATCCTGCTAATCCCAAGAAACTTTTAACCTCTGTCACATTAGTTGGTCTTAGCCATTTACTACTACTTTTATTTTTCTAAATCCACTGAAATACCTTCTCCACTGATAATGTGCCCCAAGAATGATATTTTCTTTAGCCAAAATTCATATTTAGAATATTTAGCAAATAATTTATGTTGCCTTAATAATTCCAATATAATTTTCAAATGATTTGTATGGTCTTCATCATTCTTGGAATAGATCAAAATATTGTCAATAAAAATAATTACAAATTGATCAAGGAAAGGTCTAAAAATCCTATTCACCATATTCATGAACACTACTAGGGTATTGGCTAGACTGAATGGCATAACCAAAAATTTATAATGCCCATATTTGGTACCAAGAGTGGTCTTCTCAACATCACCTTCTTTCAACCTAACCTGATAGTAACCTGATCTCAAATTACTTTTAGAGAATGTAGAAGCACTAGCTAATTGATCAAATAGATCATATATTCTTAGAAGAGGTTATTTATTTTTAATAGTCACTTTATTTGGTTCTCTATCAATACATAATCTCATTGAACCATCCTTATTCTTGATAAATAATACAGGTGCACTCTATATAATAGGGTCTGATAAAACCTTTTTCAATCAATTCTACCAACTGACTTTTTAATTATTGCAATTCCTTGGTTTCCATTATGTAAGGTGCTTTTATAATTGGATTTTTTCCAAGTTGAAGATTTATTGAAAATTCTACCTCTCTTTTTTAAGGTAATTCATTCCATTCCTCAGAGAAAATAGCTATAAATTCCTTCACTATAGGAATAGAATTTTTATCATTACTCCTTTCTTTAGGTTCTTCTAACTTTGCTAAGAAAATTAATTCACCCATTCTTAAACTTTTAAGCACCTAACTAGAAGCAATCAATGAAAAAATTACTCCCCTTTCACATTAAAAATAAAATACATCTTCGTAAAGCAAATCAAATATGACTCTTTTCTTCCAATATTCAATGGTGGCAAAATATTTGACCAACCAATTCATTCCCAAAATTACTTCAAACTCTGCTAATGAAAGTACTATCAGGTCTGCTTGAAACTTTCTACCAGCTATCATAAAATTAACTGAACATGATGTACTGGCATTTAAATAATTACTCATAGGTAATCTAACACTCAACCCAGGAGTAAAATTAACATGTTTCACATGTAATTTCTCACAAAATATCTCAGATGTAAAAGAATGAGACACACCAAAATTAAAAAGAATTCTAGTTGGTAAATTTAAGACATTTAAAGTACCTATCTCCGCCTTAGAAGATTCCTTGGCCTCTTAAGATCTTAAGGCAAATACTCAAGCTGGTGCTGGTCAAACTACTTCACCTAATGCTTCTCCTTTTATCTTCAAAGCTGGTAAATTCATTTGTGGTCTGGAACCTCTATACTGATCTATCCCATAGTAGGCTATGAACTCAAGAAAATGTTATTTGTGTGGGGATGAAACTTTCTAGAATTTACACAAACTGGTATTGCAAGTAGCCTTATAGTCTGTTGTTGTTTACTCTGATGAAATATTTATCTTTTTGATGATCCACCATTATAATCACTTTGTCTTTTTCTATCGTCATTCTCTTATTTTTGTTTGACCACTTCTATATCATTTTCCAACAGTCTAGCACTTTCCACTAATTCAACAAAGTCTTTATAAGAAAAGGAATTAAATACTGTCTCAATGAATCCCTCAAACCCTTCAAAAATATATAACATTTTTCAGCAGTCTTTGCTCCTTACTTTAGATGTATAAAACTTTCATGCATTGTCGGTCTTGCTGATGGAGGAACATACCACTCTCTGAAGACTTGTTTAAATTCCTCTACAGTAATTTGATCCTCTGATCGACCTTTCAATTTTTCTAGATATGGTCCCCTCCACCACCTTTTATCTTCACCTTCCAACATAAAGATTGCCAGGGATACACGTCAGTTCTCAGGATATCTCATTTCATTTAAAATTTTCTCAATTATGATAATCCAATCTTCAGTACTTCTGGCATCAACTCCTCCTTTAAATAATGGAGATTTTAGACTTTGGAAGAGCTTTAAATATTTATCCACTTCTACACTAACAAGATCACCTACCTCAATATTTGTACTACTACCAGGAAAGGTAGGAGTGATTGATGTAACTACATATGGAACACTAGGTTCTATAGATCCCACCATAGACTACATTCTTTCCAACATTTGCATCATCATACTCATCATTTGTATTTACACTAAATTCTCTAATATTATATTAACAGCATCGAGTCCTATTGGTGCATGGTTTACTCTAGGTGCACTACCTCCTATTGGTGTAATATTTTTAGGACCTTCAAATATCCTATTAGGCTGAGATGACTGACCATTAGTCCCTTCAGGTATTCTTTCTGTAATATATTACATCAAGAGTTATGCATTTATATATATTTATATAATCATGAATGCATTTATATAATCATGTTGAATTAGATGTTTCTTTTATATGCTTACCTTCAGGAGAGATTGAAGTTAGACTTATTACTAACTTAGAATATATCTCTCTTCTAAGCTTTGTAATAATTACATCAAATCCAATATTTTTCTCCTAAACAACTAACTTTGCTTAAGCTTTCATACTTAAATCCTCAGAACCTTAAATTTTTGCAATGATACCACTTTTGTAACACCCCACAATACCTCTTATCAGTATTATAAAGTGCAACCAAAATAAAATATAACATTTTTCGTCTTCTAAATATATGATACTTTTCATCACTTATATATTTATACAAAACATTCGATAGCATTACATTTACTACATAAATGGAAGTATCTAATACATTTAAATTTCCCAACATAAAAGTTTATAGAGCCACTAAGAAATTCAAAAGAGTACACCACTGAACTCTCTACATACCTCAGCTGTAGACTTACAAACATAGCTAAATATTAGCATATAAAATGAAATAACTTGCAACTTATTCTATATTGACATTTTCCTTTTGTAAGTCACCTACACAAATCATTTCAAAATCTCTATAGTTTTTATAATTTATCATTCAAATAAATATAAACTCAATTAATACTAACGTAGTCATTTACTTCGAAACCTCCCTTCTACATATACTCGATGAATCCTGAAATTATAATTGGTATACATTTCCTTAGAACTTTTATCACTTTTTAGAAATCTAAAAGACAACTAAGAATATACCAAAAAATGCTTACCTCTTATTTCACTACACTTTCCCTGTTATTCTTCCTTTACCGTTCTTTATTCTTACAGCCAAAATTATCTTCCAGAAATTTTCTTCCCATATTTTAAGTTCTCTATTTCATCTCAAAGTTGAAATTCCTATTGTGACAAATCCTCCTATGTCAAATACTACTATAGTGTTTTTTACACTGTGTCGTACTGTTATAGGAAAATCTTTCCAAAATACCTTGGGTTGCACTGCTGAATTCTCCTGTTGGCTTGCGTGAAATCAAAACAGAGAAAATATCTCTATTTGCTTGCATATTCCAAACAAAAGGAGAAATATGAGAGAGGGTCCACACACTTACATAATTGCTTCCATTTTCATCCTATTAAAACCCCTAATCCCAATCAGTTGGCTTGCATAACAGAGTATATAAGAAATAAAATAATTCTCTAGAATAACCGCTCACTCACATCAGTTCACTCCTTGCAAGCAATTATCCAGATAAAAATAATTTTACTTAATCACTTTAATACTGCTTAACAGTAATATTAAATATAATTCACTGTAATATTACTTAACAGTAATATTACATAAAAGTAATATTACTTACTTAAAAGTAATATTACTTAATTTACATTAAGATTACTTAATGACTTCTAATAGTTACTTAACAGTAACTATTAATGCAAATAAAATTTAATTAAAATTAATTAATTTCTTTACCTGAATTAGGATATTACATCTGTTGCTTAGCTAATAGTGGCACAAACTAACTTTTGAAAGTCTCTATGAACTCTTCCTAACTAATCTCTTCATTAGGCTTATCCTAGAATCTCTTCCTATACTAGCATATCCACCACTGCTCTGCCTCTCCCTTCAGCATGAACACAACTAAAGGAACTTTCCTTCCCTCTAAATACTACATGTTATTGAATGATTTATCTAGCCTCATAAGCTAATCCTAAATTGCATGGAAATGAGGTGGTTTCAATCTCAAAAATTACTATAAGTGCTTATTAACCTTACCTCTCTTAACTCCATCGAGCCTACCTTGAGCCTCACTCTTCAATTGTGTCATTAACCCTGTAAAATGCATCATAGAGTTAGATGCTATAACCCCCATTGTACTTTGACCTTTAATAGCCAGATTGGAACTCTATCCATTAGCTGCTTCTTAGTTTTGGGGGCTTTGATGCAACAATACTTTAATCAATATAAAAATAAAAGGGTTCAATTATATATATACTTATCTTGAACTAATAGAAAATTTTCTAAACTAGGCACCCAACTGCTTACTCTGATTCCTAGTAATCATCCTCTGTAAATTTCGTTACAAATTCTAATCCTTCCAACTTATTGATCTAATACCACCCTATGATGCCTTAGGATCTAATTTAAGGTTTAAAAACCATAAACCTATAAAAGGTATATAACTCAACAATCAATAGAAATAACTATAAGTATTATAAAATTTAAATAATAAAAGCAATTCAATATATTTTATTTCCTTTAAATGAATATATATATATATATATATATATATATATATATATATATATATATATATATATATATATATATATATATATATATATATTCAGTTTATCAATAAATATACACATTAAAATAATTAAGAACTATATTACAAATAAATACCTTAATCACTTAGATGCAAAAGGTCCTACCTATATCCCTTTGTACTTCGTTGGGTCTTTATCTTTCATTGAAATATTATAAGATTTATATAATGAATACAACTATCATAGTAGACTTCTTCCCATAACCCATCATAAATATCAGTATACATTAAAATATAAATGATAGTTTAAATTAAAAATATGACAACTTGTAGAGAATAAATAAATGCTGGTAGAACAATATTTTCTAGGATTTGTAGAGAAAAATCAACTGGTCAAAATATAATTTTATATTGTCAAAACTTTTAGAAATCAGAATAAAGCATATGATAAGATATTAAAAGTTATATGATAAAAATATCATAAAACCCAAGAAAGGTATATTTTATCCATATTTTTTTATAAAACTACTAGAATTGAAATCATAGATAGAAGTTCATAAATCTATCTTATGCTCTAAGAAATTCTTAAGTGGCTCGATGAATGAAACTTGAGCTTTGGCCTCCAAAATCTCCTCCTCTCTTTCTCTCTCCTCTTTGATATCCTCTTTTCTCCTCCTCTCTTCTCTGACAATACTTGGGTGGGGTAGTTTTACAATTAGTTTAAGATATTTTAATATTTTAAAACCCACTAATATGACGTGGCACTATGGTACTAACCTCCTTGGCACCGCAATGCTCCAAGAGAATCTTTTAAATTCTCCAATAATCTTATCATTGGAGAGCTTGGCACCACAATGGTGCCACCTAGCTGTTGCAAATCTGGTTTTGATGATGACAAACATGTTTCCAGTGTGTTTTGCTTGGCTAATCTGTTTCAGGCACAAAAGATCGCGAGCCACTCAAGCCAACTCAAGATCGGGTCCAAGTGTGTCAAATGTATGATTTTTCTTTTTATTGAGTCAATTGTAATGTAACTGATTCCCTAGCTAAGTAACCTTGCACACACACACTCAGGGAGAGAGATTGAGTGAATTAGAGTTCTGTTAAAAAATTGTTCCGATCGTCCTGGACGATCCAGTTAAAACAGAAACCCTAATTAGGGCGACTAAGTTAAGAGGGTCGGATTAAGTAGATCGTCCTGGACGATCTCCAGATCGTACGGGACGATATGCCCAAATCAGAAATTCTCAGCCTCCAGATCAAGTTAGGCAAGTTCTTATTTTTAGATACTTGGTCTGATCGTCCCGGACGATACGTGTATCATCCCGGACGATCAAGTACAATCATGCCTAATTTAATCTGGTAATTAAGAAAAGCAATTTATTTTTGGTTTATACGATCATATCGTCCTGGACGATCTCAGGATCGTCCCGGACGATCTTGATCGTCTAGTGCATTTAAGCTGTACGTCCAGAACTATGTACAGGACGATTTGGGGCCTTTTTGAACTAATCGTACAGGACGATGACCCCATCGTCCTGGACGATCAAGTCATTTTTTGGTCGTCCAGCACAGATTTCTCTGGACGACCCAAACTGTCTTCTGGACGATTTCCCTCAATTTGCACTAATCGTCCCGGACGATCGTAGGATCATACGGGATGATATGAATAATTTTTTCTACTGATCGTCCAGAAGAGCCAGATCGTCCAGGCTGAAACAGCTGAATTTGAACTGATCGTACAGGACGATCTACTGATCGTCCTGGATGATCTTGGCCGACCAGTTGAGATTTAGGGCAAATTTTAAGCCCTCCTTTAAAAGAACTTTTTCCAATTTTTGAAAAAATCTTTTTGCTGCGTTCCTTCCCTGAGAAACCCTAGAGAGAGAGAGAGTTGGGAGAGAGAGAGAAGATCTTGTGAGGGGGAGTTAGTGAGGGATTCACTAAGGTTGCTCCGAGCACAGATCAGAGTCATCTTCTCCGCTCGTCGTCTTTCATCTAGTAGGTGTTCGTCGTGGGAGGATCGTTCGCAAGAAGATCTGGGGTTCTCTGCCCGCTTCAGGTGGAAGCAAAAGGAGTTCGTAGGTTCTCTGCCTGCTTCAGGAGGAAGCGAAAGGAGTTCGAAGGTTCTCTGCCTGCTTCAAGAGGAAGCGAAAGGAGGTCGGGTTCTCTGCCTCACCGTGTGGTGAAAAGGAGATTTTTGTACAGGCTTCTCCGCCTTGCTGTGGGAGCAAAAGGAGAGACACTTCTGTTTAGTGCAATGCCCAGAGGGGAGGCTCCGGGGAGTGGACGTAGGTCAAGTTGACCGAACCACTATAAAATCTGGTTTGCTTTTCTGATTCAATTCTGCACTTTAATTTTTTCTGATATTAACTGCTTGGGTGAATATCTGTGGTTGATCTTTTTATCGTTGTTTTAATTCGTTTTCGCTACACGTTATAAAAAGATTTTCATAGTTATCGTGAAATTTTTAAATAACCAATTCACCCTATCGAACTTTCAAGTGGTATCAGAGCGGGACTAGCCTCGGGACTAGTTCACTAGGGCTTAACATCCCTATCGAACTTTCAAGTGGTATCAGAGCGGGATTCAAAATTTAGGTTTAAAAACTTTTGAATTTGATCCATGGCTAACTGTAATAATCGTAATACTGCTGAAGGATATTCTATTACAAGACCACCGTTGTTTGATAATATTACTTTTGATTTTTGGAAAACACGCATGTCTACTTTTCTACAGTCTATTGATTATCGCATGTGGATATTAGTTAAGGACGGATACGAACCACCTTTTAGACTGATTAACAATGTGAAAACTGAACTGCCTTTTACTGATTGGACGTTTGATGATCGTGATTTAGCACAGTTAAATGCAAAATGCTTGAACTGTTTCTTTTGTGCTTTAAAATCCGAAGACTATATGCATGTTTCTACTTGTACAATAGGAAAGAAAATCTGGGATAGATTATGCATAACATACGAAGGTACAACTGAAGTCAAACAGTCTAGGTTAAACATCTTGTTACATGATTACGAACTTTTTCGCATGAAACCTAGTGAGACTATTTCAGAAATGTACACAAGGTTCACTCAGATTGTTACCTATTTGCATGTTCTAGGTAGAGAACTTACTAACTACGAAAGAGTGAACAAAATTCTAAGATGTTTGCCTGCTTCTTATGATGCTAAGATTACTGCTATTACTGAATCTAAAGATTTAAATACTTACTCTATTGACAGCTTACTTGGATCACTCATTGCTTACGAGCAAGGGGTGAACCAAAGGCAACTTGATGCAGGTGAACGCAAGAAAGAGAAGACAGTGGCACTAAAGGCCAAGGATTCAGATGCTAGCACTTCCGGGTCTGATAGCGATCATGTTGCCTTAATCACAAGGCAATTCAAAAGCTTTCTAAGGAAGAAACATAAGAACTATCAGAAGTGGAACAAGGGTAAGTCCAATAAAAATTTTAAGAGTTCATCTGAATCTGTTTGTTTTGAATGCAGGAAGCCTGGACACATAAAGGCTGAATGTCCTACACTTAAAGCTCACCCAAGCAAGGAGAAGGGTGAGGAGAAACCAAAGTTCAGAAAGGACAAGAAGCGGATTCAGAAGGCGTTCTAGGCAGACTCTGTATCCTATTATGAGACTGAAGCTGAAGAGGAGGAAACAAACTTGTGTCTTATGGCTGATGATCACCCTGGTCAGTCGGATCAGGAAGAGGTATGTGAGCTTACCTACGATCAATTATTTGAAGTTTCTGAAAGAATTCATACATCGTATAGGAAGCTTAAGAAAACTCATGCTAGTTTGAAATTAGATTACTTAACTTTGCAAAAAGAGCATGATTCTGTAATTAAAGATCATTCCATACTTGATTCAAATCACATGTCTTTGCTTGATGAATTCGATGAGTTGAATAAAAAATATTCTGATTTAGTTTCTGAGCATGATTCATTGAAAACTACGCATGTGGACTTAGAAAGAGCTTTTAAAGAATTAGATACAATGGCATGTGAAGTAGAAAGTAGCAAGGGAACCTTGAAATTTGAAATTGCAAGCTTAAAGAAAGAAAATGAGTTTTTGAAAGTAAAGATCAGTGCTTTTTAAAAGAACAAAACACCGCCTACTTTTGAACAGTTTTATGCACCGCCACCTTTTGAAAAATCTGTTGCAAGTTCTTCAAAGCATGTTTCATATACATCTAGGAAGAGGCATTATCATCCACGTAGATTAGTTAACCCTTTTCCTGGTGTTAGATGTTTTTCATGTGGCATGTTAGGACATATTTCTCACACCTGGACTGTTCACCGTAGTACACATTGGGTGTGGAAACCCAAACTGCCTGTTTCACAGCACAGCACGCATGCATTGCATTCTTCTTTTCATAAGAAGGAACCCAAACCTGTTTGGGTTCCTAAGACTGACGTTTGATACTTTTGTAAGAGTGCTCTCACACAAGACCTCGTGAGAGCATGTGGTACCTGGACAGTGGATGTTCTAGACATATGACTGGAGATGCAAATCAGTTCATTTCGCTGGAGGCCAGAGCTGGAGGCAAGGTTACACTTGGAGATAACACCACCAGGAAGGTGGTAGGCACAGGTATAATTGGTGATTCAAAGAACTTTATGATTGATAATATTTTGCTTGTAGATGGACTGAAACACAACCTGCTGAGCATCAGTCAACTCTGTGACAAGGGATACAGCATCAAATTCCTGCCCACTGGCTGTATTTTAAGCTTAAATGATGAAGTTATTTTGCAGGGGCAAAGGATCAACAACGTCTACAAGCTGGATGTAAGTAGTATTAAATCTGATAATTCAATATGCTTAAAAACTGCTGCTGATGAGTCTTAGTTATGGCATAGGAGATTGTGTCATGCCAGTATGAAAACCCTTAGGAGAGTCACCCAAAAGGACTTAGTTAGAGGTGTGCCCAAGCTTAAGTTCACTAAGGATCACCTGTGTGATGCCTGTCAGTTGGGGAAGCAAGTCCAGTCCTCTTTTCACTCTGTTAAGGACATTAGCACCTCTGGACCTTTAGAAGTTCTTCACATGGACCTCTTTGGACCCATTAGCACTGCCAGCTTAGGGGGGAGAGTCTATGGTTTTGTGATTGTAGATGATTATTCGACGTTCACTTGGGTTAAGTTTTTGTCACATAAATCTGAGTCATTTGATGAGTTTAGATCCTTCTCTACTTGGATTCAGAAGAAGTTAGGATGTGAGATTATTACCATCCATAGTGATCACGGAGGGGAGTTTGAAAATGAAAGATTTGGAAGTTTTTGTGATGATCATGGGATTAGTCACAATTTTTTAGCTCCTAGGACCCCTCAGCAGAACGGGGTAGCTGAAAGGAAGAACAGGACCTTAGTGGAAGCCGCTAGAGCCATGCTTGCCGAGTATTCACTTCCAAAATACTTTTGGGCTGAAGCGGTGAACACTGCCTGTTATGTGCTGAATAGGGTGAATGTGAGAGTCAAACTGAGCAAGACACCTTATGAGATCATTAAGGGTAGAACTCCAAATCTGTCCCACCTCCATGTCTTTGGCTGTAAGGTTTTCATTCTGAACAACGGGAAGTCACCCTTAGGAAAATTTGACCCCAAATCTGATGAAGGAGTGTTCTTAGGATATTCAAGTGTGGAGAAATCCTTTAGGGTGTTCAATAGGAGGACTTTGGTGGTGGAAGAAACAACCCATGTAGTGTTTGATGAATCTGATCCTAAGGAGTCTAGATCTGAAGTAGAAGATGAAGAGATTATTGAGGTTACCCAAGGAGTTGGAAATACAAATTTGGAGGAAAGGGTAGAACCTCAAACAGAGTTGCCTAGAGATTGGAGATATTCTTCGAGTCATCCTAAAGAACTGATCTTAGGAGACCCTTCTGAAGGTGTTAGGACTAGGCATGGACTTAGGAAGGAAGTAAACCATTCTGTCTTTATCTCAATGACTGAACCCACCAACATCAATCAAGCCCTGTCGGATGAATTTTGGATTTTAGCTATGCAGGAAGAATTGAATCAATTTGTAAGGAATGATGTTTGGGAGTTAGTAGAAAGACCTAAAAATCAAAGTATTGTGGGAACCAAGTGGGTCTTTAAGAATAAGATGAATGATTCTGGTGTGGTGGTGAGAAATAAGGCAAGATTGGTGGCTAAGGGGTATAATCAGATAGAAGGGATTGATTTTGAGGAGACTTTTGCCCCTGTAGCTAGATTGGAAGCCATTAGAGTGCTACTAGCCTTTGCCTGTTATAAGGGATTTAAGCTGTTTCAAATGGATGTTAAGAGTGCCTTTTTAAATGGGGTAATTAAAGAAGATGTTTTTGTAGAACAACCCACAGGTTTTGAGAGTTCCCAATATCCAAGTCATGTCTATAAATTAAAAA
This sequence comes from Dendrobium chrysotoxum, assembly GCA_019925795.1. Lineage (NCBI taxonomy): Eukaryota > Viridiplantae > Streptophyta > Magnoliopsida > Asparagales > Orchidaceae > Dendrobium > Dendrobium chrysotoxum. The sequence goes on along the minus strand of CM034306.1, from coordinate 35,500,540 downwards.
AGGCCTTATATGGATTGAAACAGGCACCCAGAGCTTGGTATGAGAGGCTTAGCACATTCCTGTTAGAAAGAGAGTTTGTTAAGGGGAGCGTAGACACCACCCTTTTTCTGAGGAGATTAGGAGATGACTTACTCATTGTCCAGATCTATGTTGATGATATAATTTTTGGATCTTCTGATAAAAACTTATGTGAAGAGTTTTCTAAAATAATGAGTAAAGAGTTTGAGATGAATATGATGGGAGAATTGTCCTACTTTTTGGGGTTTAGCATAAGGCAAACGGATGATGGAACCTTTCTCAATCAATCAAAATACACTAAGGACATTTTGAAGAAACATGAAATGGACAAAGCCAAGCCAATCAATACTCCCATGCCCTCCTCAGTTCAGTTAGATAAGGATTCAAATGGAAAATCTGTTGATCAGAAGAAGTATAGAGGGATAATAGGTTCACTGCTTTACCTGACTGCTAGCCGACCTGATATCATGTTTAGTGTCTGTCTTTGTGCTAGGTTTCAGGCTGATCCTAAAGAGTCCCACCTGACTGCTGTTAAGAGAATTCTTAGATATCTTTTAGGAACCCCAAACCTAGGAATTTGGTACCCTAGGCACAACACCTCTTTTGAGATCATTGGATATTCTGATTCTGATTTTGTGGGGTGTAGGGTGGATAGGAAGAGTACTTCTGGGACTTGTCAGTTCATAGGACAGTCGTTAGTCTCCTGGTCCAGTAGAAAATAGAACTTAGTTGCACTTTCCACTGCAGAAGCTGAGTACATTGCCTTAGGGAGTTGTGTGGCCCAAGTTCTTTGGTTGAAGCAGCAAGTCTTGGATTTAGGAGTACCTGTTGGCACAATTTCTGTTTTGTGTGATAATACTAGTGCCATCTGTATCTCTAAGAATCCAATCCAATATTCTAGGACCAAACACATTGACATTAGGCATCACTTCATTAGGGACCATGTTACAAAAGGGGACATTGAGCTACACCACGTAGCAACTGAAAATCAGCTAGCTGACATATTCACTAAACCACTGGCCTTTGACTCATTCAGCATTTTAAGAACTAGATTAGGAGTGATTGATATAAATGCTTGATTCTGATGACTGCTGATTTATGATTGTTATGATTGGTATTCTGATTTCTGTTCGTTAGTTTGTTGTATTCTGTTTTCTGATTTCTGTTAGTTAGTTTTTTGTATTCTGTTTTCTGATTTCTGTTAGTTAGTTTTTGTATTCTGATTTCTGATTTTTGTTAGTTAGTTTTGGTTTGATTATTTGCTGTCAGTTGATTTTATTTCTTCTGTTGATTTCTGTGTTACCCTTTTTTGTTAGTTTGATTTGAGTATTTACTTTGCTATGATTTTCTACCTGTTTTTATTTATTTACGGGTTCATATCTTGCACTTACTGTTTTATGCTTTTCAAGATCTGATCACCGCTCACTACTTCTGGTGATCTGAATTTTTGACTGGGAGTTTTTACCTTGTTTTGTTTTGGAAGCTGATAAGCAGTGATTGACTTCGCTGAATCTGTTAAAGGGAAGAAACATTGATAATTATTTCTCTTCCTCTAACTCCTTTACTGGTGTGTAGTTTCTTTTGAATAAAAATCCTTTTCAAAATTAAAATGTTAGTTTTTGAAATAGAGATTATTTTATCCTCCTACAGTAATCTGCCTCATATCAATAGTGTTTTTCAAAGTCTTGAGTCATTAGTTTGATTTTCTAAACCAAGTGATTGCATTTATCATATGTTGTATGGATTTTGTTTTGTGAATCGTTCTTCCTTACTGCGGAGAGTCATCTCCTATGTCTGGAAGATAATCTCACACCTGAGACTCTTTAATGATTATGAAAAGGAGAAGGCTTATAAAAGATGCGCAGTGCGCCAGATAATTTGAAAAAGAGGCATAAAATGAGCCCAAAACTGAAAAGATGCGAAATTGCCAAATTGGATACACAAAGTGTATCAAAAAATCAAAAGATGTGCAAAGCGCCAACCAATTTGAAAAAGAGGCACAAAATGAGCCCAACACAAGCTTTCTTTCCTTTCAGATTATTAAATGTCTTAGAAAAATCTGTGCGCCACTTAATATTTTCAAAAGCTTGAGTCTTGAAAATCCTGATTTCTAATTTTTTTTTTGTAACACTATTATATCAGATATTTTTCTGAAACGAGGCTTGAAAGGATTTCTTTTCAAATCTAATGTCTTTTATTCTGAATCAGATTTTTGTTTTGAAAGGGGTTTGCATCGATAAGGTGCCCGGGGTCGGCGCTACGAACGTTGATTATTTCCAACCTTTTCTGGATTTCAGCGCTGTCAATCGTCCTGTCATTGGTTTTCAAATCTAAAGTCAAGGAAAAATTCTGATTTTCTAAGAGCAGTTTAATCAAAAATTTTAAATAAATAAAAAAAAAAATACTTCTATGTGTTTTTGACGTAAGTTTTATTCGTCTTTTTGTTATTTTGATTTCATGGTTGTGTTTTTTGGATCCTGATCGATCATCTTCATCCTCCATTCTTTTCTGCTTTTCTTCACATCGTCCTGGACGATACACCTATCATCCTGGACGATACACCTATCGTCCTGGACGATCCTCTTCATCCTGGACGATCCAAAAAATCGTCCTGGACGATTCATTCAAAATCATTCCCACTGCTCCTGTTGCTGAAACTATCCAAATTATTGGTGATCGTCCTGGATGATCCTTACATCGTCCTGGATGATATGATCCATATCTTCCTGATACGATCAAACGGCTGACATTGCACCAATTATTGCCCATCGTCCTGGACGATCCACCTCATCGTCCTGGACGATCCACGTGTTAGCCACTGGACGATTGGAATTCGGCCCGTCCGACATATTTATTGCATATCGTCCTGGACGATCCACCTAATCGTCCTGGACGATACTTTTCGTCAACTGTCGTCCAGCCTGACTCCTCGGGACGATCGCCTGTGTCTAATCATCCTGGACGATCGGACCGCCTTTTTGACCAATCGTCCAGAACGTCATAAATGACCCCATCGTCCCGGATGATCCCGCGATCGTACAGGACGATCAGTCCGTTCTCTATTAAAACAGTGGTTTTCTTCATGTTTTTCACACCGTTTTTCCTCCACTTTCCTTCTCCTTTCCTCCTCTTTGGTTTCCTAATGGCTGGTGGCAAAAGATCTCATCAAAAGGGGGCCAGTTCGTCCCGGGGACATGTAGATCCTCGCTTCCTGAATGCCGCCGATCAGGCGGCTTTCGAATGCTATCGTAATGTTGGTATCACGCACTCCAAGATTGTCAATCCTCGCACTCTCACGTATCCCATCTTAGATTTGTTCGCACACACCTCCCTCACCTTCATTCTGACCTTAGCCTTTCCCTTCAATCTGGAACTCCTTCGCATCTTCTTTGCCAACTTACGCATTTCCGCGGACTACTTCACTCTTCGCTCCTACGTCAATCAACGTCCCGTGGAACTCACGACCGACGATTTTCACAATATCCTCAACTTGTCTGTCACTGGTGACAAGATCCACACGATCATCACCGATCCTGACTATGATTGGAGTGTCGCCAATCACTTCCTTCGCCATACCAACGCACCCTATCACGATAATGCTTGCACTTCCCTTCTCAAGGACGCCCGGACCATTCAGCACGTCCTTCGTTCCTCCGTCATTCCAAAGGCGGGGGATCGGATTCACATTACCCCGCTCCTGTCCTTGACCACCTACTACATCATGGCCCGTCGAGAATTTAATGCCTCTGATTTGATCATCCGATACATAGAACATCTCACCACCATTAGAGATCCGGGCCACAGGCGTCGCCCAAATCTAGCTTTAGGTCATCTTATTCACTATGCCTTAGAGACAAAATATGACCTTCAGTATCCTGTCCCTCCTGATGTCCCTCCTTCCTTCTTCACAAACAACTCATTCCACGTCCTACACAGCACCCGCCTACATCCGGAGCCTGCCCCGGATGTTGAGGAAGAAGAGGAAGAGGCTGCTCCAGTTCCTGCTACACCAGAGGCACCAGCACCCCTTCGCATTGCCTCTCCCCTTGACCACCTGGTGCAGCGCTTCGACCAGTGGGAGGCCCGTTTTGACTCCTACGTGGTTGCCCAGGAGCAACAGCACAACGAGGACCTCCAACGCTTCGCGGACTATGCTGCGCAGCAGCAACAGCAGCACGACCAGGACATGGCCTGGTTTGGAGCTCACTTTCAGGCCATTCACCATTACTTCTACCCTCCACCGCCACCTCCTTCTTCCGATCAGGATCCGCCTCAATTTTAGTTTTCTGTCGTAATGTTGTTCTGTGTATGTTTTATTTTATGTTTTATTTCCGTGTTATGTTTTTCCCTCCTCCTTTTTGTGATGTCAAAAGGGGGAGTCAGTTGTAGTCGTGTCGTGTCTGTTTCTGTTTTCTGTTTCATGTTTTCTGTATTGTTTGAGCTGTTAAATGAAAAAAAAAAATGTTTGTTTTGTTTGACCTCCTAGTTTACCTTTGTTTTCAGACTACTTTACAAATGTTTGCCATCATCAAAAAGGGGGAGATTGTTGCAAATCTGGTTTTGATGATGACAAACATGTTTCCAGTGTGTTTGGCTTGGCTAATCTGTTTCAGGCACAAAAGACCGCGAGCCACTCAAGCCAACTCAAGATCGGGTCCAAGTGTGTCAAATGTATGATTTTTCCTTTTATTGAGTCAATTGTAATGTAACTGATTCCCTAGCTAAGTAACCTTGCACACACACACTCAGGGGGAGAGATTGAGTGAATTAGAGTTTCTGTTGCAATTTTGTTCAGATCGTCCTGGACGATATCCACATCATCCTGGACGATCCAGTTAAAACAGAAACCCTAATTAGGGCGACTAAGTTAAGAGGGTCTGATTGAGCCGATCGTCCTGGACGATCTACGGATCGTACGGGACGATATGCCCAAATCAGAAATTCTCAGCCGCCAGATTAAGTTAGGCAAGTTTTATTTTAAGTATTTTGGTCTGATCGTCCCGGACGATACGTGTATCGTCCTGGACAATTCACTACAATCATGCCTAAATTAGTCTGGTAATTAAGAAAAGCAATTAATGTTTAATTGATACGATCACATCGTCCAGGACGATCGCAGGATCGTCCCGGACGATCGTGATCGTCTTGTGCATTTCAGCTGTACGTCCAGAACTATGTACAGGATGATTTGGGGCCTTTTTGAACTAATCGTACCGGACGATTACCCTATCGTCCGGGACGATCAATTCATTTTTTGGTCGTCCAGCACAGATTTCTCTGGACGACCCGAACTGTCTTCTGGACGATTTCCTTCAATTTGAACTAATCGTCCCGGACGATCGCAGGATCGTACGGGATGATATGAACAACTTTTTCTACTGATCGTCCAGAAGAGCCAGATCGTCCAGGCTGAAACAGCTGAATTTGAACTGATCGTACAGGACGATCTACCGATCGTCCTGGACGATCTTGGCCGACAAGTTGAGATTTAGGGCAAATTTTAAGCCCTCCTTTAAAAGAACTTTTTCCAAGATTGGGAAAAATCTTTTGCTGGCTTCCTTCCCTGAGAAATCCTAGAGAGAGAGAGAGTTGGGAGAGAGAGAAGAGATCTTGTGAGGGGGAGTTAGTGAGGGATTCACTAAGGTTGCTCCAAGCACGGATCAGAGTCGTCTTCTCCGCTCGTCGTCTGTTGTCTAGTCGGTGTTCTTCGTGGGAGGATCGTTCGTAAGAAGATCCGGGTTCTTTGCCCGCTTCAGGAGGAAGCAAAAGGAGTTCGTGGGTTCTCTGCCCGCTTCAGGTGGAAGCAAAAGGAGTTCGGAGGTTCTCTGCCTGCTTCAGGAGGAAGCGAAAGGAGGTCAGGTTCTCTGCCTCACTGTGTGGTGAAAAGGAGGTGTTTTGTACAGGCTTCTCCGCCTTGCTGTGGGAGCAAAAGGAGAGTTACTTTCATTTAGTGCAATACCCGGAGGGGAGGCTCCGGGGAGTGGACGTAGGTCAAGTTGACTGAACCACTATAAAATTTGGTTTGCTTTTCTGATTCAGTTTTGCATTTTACTTTTCAATATAAACTGCTTGGGTGAATATCGTTGGTTGATCTTTTCGTTATTGTTTACTTGTTTCCGCTGCTAAGTATCGAAAAGATTTTCATAGTTATCGTGAAATTTTTAAATAACCAATTCACCCCCCCTCTTGGTTAGCCTCGGGACTAGTTCACTAGGGCTTAACATCCCTTTCGAACTTTCATAGAGGAGGAGAAAAGAGGAGAGAAGATAGGAAAGAGAGAAAGAGAGGAGGAGATTTTGGAGACCAAAGCTCGGGTTTCATCCATCGAGCTAGTTAGGGAACTCATAGAGCATGAAGTAGACTTCTTAAATTCTATCTCTGATTTAAATTCCACGGGTTTTATAAAACAATTATGATATAAATATACTTTCTCAGGTTTTTTTATGTTTTCATCACATAACTATTAATATGTTGTCATATACTTTATTCTGAACGTTTTGACTATATAAAATTAGATTTTATTGGTTGATTTTTCCTACACAAATTTTTGAGTATATAATTAGATTGAGGCTTTTTTAGAATTGTACTAGTTACATAAAAGTCTTAAAATATTCATGTGAATAGCCCTTTGAATATTGAATTTGAATTGGAAAAGTTCAGTGAGCATAACGACATATAAGTAGTGTAACTTTTTACTATAAATTCATGCATTATTTGAATAATGCATTGAGATTATAATTTAGTTACTGTTGTATTTGCATTTGCACCATTCATAGCATGACATTGGAGATATTTTGATATATGAAAAAGTGCAATCTTTGATATGTTACTAGGGCCCTATATGTTCTATTATGGCCTCATCTGCCTTAGGTGGATATGGGAAGGATTCTAGCCCCACTTATCAAAAGTGGGTGTATGAGGTTATGTGTCACTATTCTATCATGCTTATGGCCCCACTAGCTAAGTGTAGGTGTGGGATGTTAAAGGGGTATTCACATTAAATTAATGCATGTGCATTATAATAATGCCTTGCATATGTGAGATTGATATAGTGATTGAAGTATTATTTTGTAATCTAGTTCTTAATTATTTTTTGTATAGATTGGTTAATAAAGAGGGTTTTTATGCATGTATGCATTTTGATGAAATGAAATATATTGAGTTGCTTTATTATTTGGATTTTATCATAGCTATAGTTATTTTTGTTGATGGTTAAGTTATATACTCCTTATGGTTTAGGGTTTTTAATCCTTCCATTAGATCATAGGGCAACACATTATACAGGGAAATAATAGTGGGTGTGAATTGAGAAAGTTAATTTTATAATTATTCTTAGCCTATCTACTTGAGATAGAATATGTAGGAAACCCCCAATTAACTTCTTTTACATTTTTATTTTCATTCGACACCTTGCTATTAAGTTTTCATCATTGTGAAATTTCATCAATGTTCATAATGACCACATGCAGTATAAAAAAATGTTATATTATCATAATAAAGGTTGAGGAGGGGTTGTTAAAAGTAATAGAAGAAAGGAGGTAGCATGATAGAGACACATACTTTGGAGTGAGATTGATATAGAACAATGATATGAGTTTAAAGGCATCTTATACATGAAGAAGAAAATTATTTTTTGGGTCATACTTCTATGAGATTTATCAAGCAAGAAGAAATTCTAATTATCTCCCAAGTCATAGATTACAACCAAAAAATTATCTTATTATATACATCATGTGGCACCAAAGCATGATGACACTTAGAAAGAAATCTATGTTTGAACAACCCCTCTCATGGAAATTTCATCCTTCTCTTTCTTCTTCTTAAATTATAGGGCCTTCTAAAATTTAAATTTAGCATGTGCCATATTAAATTTTAGCTAACACTTCCTCTCTTTAAGTAAGGCTTAAATAAAGAAGTTACAAAAATTAAATATTATTAGCTAGAGGTAATTATAAATTATAAATTAAATTAAACTCATCCCCTTAATACAAGGCTTACATTAAAGAAAAGGAATACCAATGAAGCATTATTAAAGGAATTTTTTATTTATAAATTAAATAAATCTCTCCCTTAAATTATGGCATATATTCAAGAGGTGTTGCACTAATGAAGCATTATTGGATGCAATTTAAAATTCAAATTAGAAAACACTATTTTCCTTGAATCATGGCTTAAGTTAAGGAGGATTTATACTAATGAAGTATTATTAGAGGTAATTTCAATTTTTAACTTTAAAAAGGATATGGCATGCCCCATAAAAGAATTTATTGAATTATTTAATTATTGTAATCAATATATAATGGATATAAATATGTAATTTTATTATAATAAAATAAAGCTTAGGTTGTAAGATGTAGAAAGCCTTTTACTTTTTTCTAAGGTAGGGCTTGGCAGTTGTCTCCAACGAGAACTTTGGTGAGTTATTAATGAAATATTTTATATTTTGAAATAAGCATGTGTATGTTTTATTTCATGGATGCATTTTTTTTATATTTCATGATGGTGTTATTTCAACTCTTCATCAATCCATTTCTAGCATGCCTAGGTTTAGCTTAACATTTATTATACTATATGTTGCTTTTCTTTAGAAAGAGGCAAAGAAAGTTGTAATAAAATTTCTTTAGGAAAATTTAAGTTTTAGAATTTTATTTTAAAGTCGAACATATCATTATGAATGATATATCACCTCAGGAGGTGAAAATATCATTCCCTAATAGGTTCAGACAACAAAGTTATGAGTTCATCCTGATTATAATAGTTAAATTTAGGGAAGAACTACATATGACCCCAAATGGCCAAAATGACGTTTGATCGAGTATTTGGTTATAATAATCCAGATGAAGAATCATTAATTTCTTATTTAAAGTCATGATAATAAATGATATGTCTTCCCAGGGGAGGAAAATATCATTTATTATCGATCATTCAAATATGATGATAATGATCTCGTTGATTTTAATTTTCCCAAAGAGAATTAATTGAATTTTGAAAATTGATCTGGGGTCCTTAAATCTCCTGCAAGCGCAAGCACTTGTAGTTAATTACATTTTAGAAAATAAGAGTTTCCTATAAAAACTCTTGATTAAAAATAATGGCAAAAATTTTATTTTGAGATTTTTAAGGAGTGATATCAAAAGGAGTGAGAGGTTGGAGTTTTCAATCAAGATTGGATCAAATTTTGAGCACTTATTTTTAGAGGACAAAGGATGAAAGGTAGGAGGTGTTTTGAGATCTGAAATATTTTAGAAACACCCCTATCTATCCTATGTGTTGGACTTTAAATTTTGGTTCGAAGAAATTTAGATTTAAGTTATCAATTTATTAGAAAGTTGGGGTTATATTCCCAGAAGTTGGGGTCTTATAATTTTGAGTTCGCCCTAGATGCTAAGTCTAATTTGGGAACTAAATTGTAGTGGTTGAACCTAGCTAATGTAGTGCAAATCTGGACTTACGCCAACCTAGATTGGGAAGCCAGCTAACCACCTAGGTGCTTTAAAATCCATGAATCTGGTCTTTTTATCAAAGATTGAGAGGCTGTTAATTAAGTTTTGAGAATTTGGGGCCGACATCTAGAGAAGATCCTAATTGGCTCCTTAACACATGTACTGTGATTATGCTTTGAATAAATGTAATTAAAATTTTTTACTCTTTTAATTTGTTTCTAATATAATGCATATTACTCTATCTTTGAATGCATAAAATTGATATAAAGTAGTTTTAAAAAGGCTTAAAAATATGTTTTTCCCTAGAGATTGATGAACATCCCCTTTACAGAGCTGCACCTTAATAGGTCAGGTGGTCTACCAAAACCTGCAGGCGGGGAGGTGCCTAATATGGAGGAGAATAGTTAATATGATGCATTTGAATTCCTAGATCATTCCTGGGCTTACTTCTTAAGATTGTTAAATTTCTATTTGAGCGAGATATTTTTTAATTTGAATAAAAAAATTTAAAGTGCCCTCACAAGCCTCTGCATATTTCCAGGCTAAAACAAAATCATCTTGGAAGAAAAAGGATTAGAAAAACATGAAATGTCTTCTGCGTAAGCAATGTAAACAAATCAATTAAATCATCAAATTAAATGTAAATTCCATGTGGCAAGTGTCACTTAATTATAACCCAGGATCTACAAAAATTAAAAGTGGTCGGGTACCACTGACAGCAACTCGGATTCTAATCCTAGAAATGACGTAAGTGACTTTGAGTGGAATATTCTCTATCTTCACTTCTCATATTCTCTCCTTCTACGAGCTCCTTGGATTCATCGGGTCTGGATATCCAAATGAAAAGAAACTCCTCCTAGAAGGCATATTTTCTTTTCTCTTTGGATTTTTAAATCATCCAAACTTGAATCTCTAAATGAAGAGGAACTCTCCCCTAAGGGATGTTACCCTTCTCTTTGAATTTCAAGTAGGATGGTAATATCCCACCTTAAAGCTCAACTTTCACAACACTTAACTTAATTGAATTACATTAAATCATAAAAAAGTAAAAGACTTTAGAACACCTGTATAGTTATCCTAAGTAATTATAATTAAATTTAACATCCTAAACAGTTGTATATATTAAATTGCTCAAATTAATTTCTCATCCATGCTTGGCCATGCTCTTTTTAATTTTAAGGGGGACTTAGCATGCTTAGCAAAAAATTTTATGAGCATTTAGATCATTCCTAACCTAGGGGTAATCTAGTGCCCATCAAATAAATTTAACGATTACGTAGAATTAACATTTAAATAAACAATCACATTAATCAATGATAACAACCAGCATGTAATAAAAATCACAAAACATCCAGCACATAAGTAGCAGGAAAGCAAATATTTACCTAGCCTAAAACTAGAGTTAGTTGTCCTAATAAACCATCTAAAGTATACAGTAGGTTGTGTAGTTTGGATATATCCTATGCTGGATAGTAGGTTGAAGTTGTCTAGCATTTTGATTTATTGAAGGCTTAAGGGATTTGAGTTTCAGTTTAAGTATTAATATTTTGAATTTGATTTTAAAGTGTATTTTAAGTGTTGAGTGGTAATTACCTTTGTTAACACTAGGACCGTGAACTTTATTTCACCTTCCTTGGGGCTAAGTTAATAGCCTCGTAGGCCTGGGTTACCTAGTTATAATTAATATGAATTAATTAATTTGATTGGTTAGAGCATAAGGGTTGATAATTTTTAGTGGAATTGATTAATTACTGGTTTTAAAGATTGATTTGATGTTTTTTAGAATTTAAAATCAAATATTGAATTTTGGAATTATTGTGAATTATTTAATGCATTAAATAAAAGGGGTCAAAATTTGATTTTTTTAAAAATTAAATTAAATTATGGACTTTTAGTATTTTTTCTAAATATTAGACCCTAAGATGAGTAATTGATATTAAGTCTACTGGAATTGGATTTTTATAGGTTTAGTTATGGATTTTTGAAAATTTGACTCAAATTTGAACTACGGCAGATCAAATTTTTGACTTTTTAACTTTGACTAATTTTTGGAGGTTTAATATTTTTTTTATAATTACTAGACCCTTAATAGAGTTTAATACTTTTTAACTTTGACTAATGGCTTTGAGTTTATTCAATTTAGATTTTTGTGGAGTTAATAATGAGTTTTTGAAATTTGACTAATTAATTGAATTTTTAATTGATTAATTAAAAGGGCTTTTATGATTTTGATCCAAACTGATTCCAAACTTCATGAAATCACTTTCAAAGGTCAGGAATGACCCATAGGAATGTTCTTAAGTATTTGAGAATTATTTAGAATTTTTAATAATTTTTCATTAATTAAATTAATTTTATATTAATTTTTCTTAAAAATTAAATTAAGCTTAAATTAATAGTTTAATATAGAAGCTTTAATTTTTTTAAGTTAAGAGTTTAATTCTAGTCAATTTGATATATTATTTGTAATTTTTGGATTTAATTTGAATTTATTATGAGTTTTTAAAGTTTCTGGGCTTAATTAAATAATTAATTTTGAGTTAGTTAAAATTTTAACCTAATGATTTTTAAAAATAGTGAGAATTGACCCTAAGGTAGAAGATTTTACTATGTTCATGTGTCTTATATTTCATCCCTATTGGATGCCTATTTAATTTTTTCTAAATTGCTTAGACTTGTCCTTAATTATTATCCTTAGGTGTCACTAAGTCTTGTAGGATCAAAATCAATGTTATCTAACCCTTCAAAAAAGCATAGTGAGTCACACCATATTAATCAAGAGACCTCGAACTAGGTGCACGTGCATTCCTAAGTATTGAAATTAAAGAATAACTCCAATAATTAGAAACTTAATAAATGAGCAATTAGGACATAATTACTCATTGGTCACTTCCCATTAAGTCCATTAAATTATGATGAATCTATGTTTAAAATTTCAAACCATATCTAAATGCTGGAAAAGGGATTTAATAAATGCAATCAAAATAAATTTAAAAAAATTAAAGATTAAAACATAGACCTAAATTTTTTAAATTCAAAATAATATTAAAATAAAATATAAATAATGTTGGAAAATTTACTAGAAGTTAAAAAATAGATTAAAAATAATTTTCCTTAAAATTTAAAATTATTTGGATTTATAATTGATAAAATATTAATTGAATACCAAATAAATAATATTTAAAATATGAAAATATTTTTACTTAATTTTAAATTCTAAGCAAAATGATATATTGCACTTAAGTTTTGGAAAAATATTTAATTATATATATATTTTTAAGGTTTCTATTAATTAAATACGTTTAAATTAATTTAAATTAATTAAAAATCAAAACAATAGCACTGACGGGCTACCCGTTAGCCTTTTGTTGGCCACATCAAACCGCATTGGTGGAGAACCAATCATTGTCAATAATTACACGGCAGCACAATTATTGTCATTGATTAAAATGGCGGCACGTGACTTTTGAGAGACGTGGTTTTACTTTGCCACATCAGCCGCCCACGACAACAGTTTGATCTAGCACATTTTCAAATCGACGGTTGAGATTGCGCCAGATGAAGATTTGAATCATCGAAGATGCCGCGCGGCTTAGAATGACTGTAGGATGACGTGATTTGGGCCATTGATTGAAAGATCAAAGGCTCAGATCTTGTACATGTGCATGGCTTAAATGGTTAACCCATAGAAATGAATAATCTCTTCATTCTATCAATCCACTCAATCAATCTTGACATAATTTTAAACACAGCAAGTATTTGTGAAGAGCATTAATGGGGAGTTGATTTTGCTCTTTGAAATGCGATTTTTAGAAATCTATTTAACTCTAGGTGTCCTAACCTAGGATTTCAGATTTACCTTGATAGTATTAATGGTTTTTGATGATCTTGGGCTTGTTGAGCTTGTAGATTGTACACTTATAATCCACTAAAAGACTCGACGAGTTGAAAATGCTTGGATCAAGCAGTCTAAGCCTTGGAGGGATTGGTTGCTTGAGTGGCAAGATGACTGCTGCCGACAAGCTTTAACCAATTGGATTAAACTTCAGAGATGTGGAGGATAGGAGCTGAAATGAAATGAGATTTAGGTTTGAGAGTCTCTAGAAGGTGAAAGAATGCTAAGGTTAAAATGAGGCATATTTTGGCCTCTTTGGCCAATTCAAAAGCCCTAAACCATTTGGACGGCTAAGATTGATTTGACTTGATCATCAGATGAGTGCCATCTATCCTAGGGTAGTTAGGGGGCAGAAGGAAGGACAAGCCAAGTACTATGACATGGAAAGTATAATTTGTCCTCATATGCACATGGGGCCATTAGTTTTAGCTTAAGCTCAAATCCAGGGACTAAGACTGGCTTAAGAACCTTCTAGAGAGTGTTTAAAATTGCTAGAGTGGTTTGAAATGGAAGGGATAAAGATATTTGAAGTTATTTGACCATTTGACCCCTTTTTTCCCCATTGTTGACTAAGTTGACTAGTCAAATAGTCAAGGGGGGATGAGGTGGCACGTTGGATGGTTTAATATGCTGTTTGAGTGAATTGGAGAAGTCTTAAGGCAATAGGATTGGAGTTTGAATGTAAGAACACATATAATATGTAGTTTGACAATGGATTGAGATTTGACCATGTCAAAACCTATGGTGGTTTAACTTCTAATAAGTTTGAATACACTTGAATCATATATTGAAGTGGTATTGAGAGCTTGGAGGGTTCAATTTGATTGAATGGGTTGAATTGACCCATTTTGACTTAAGTTGACCAAGCATGGATTTGGTTGACTAGGTCAACTGATGACTTGATCATAGTGACCAGTCAAGTCCATTTCACTAAGAGTAATGGGTAGGGAAGTTTGATGAAGATCAGAGTTCATTAAATTGGATGCATTTAAGTTGTATAATCAGTTAAGCTAGCTTAAGCTAGCTTAACTAGATCAAACTAAACAATCATTGGTTAAGATAACTAGTGATGGTATTTGATGTGTGGGGCTCCTAGTGAAATGATATGGACCTAAACTGAGGCCAAAGGTGGTCAGTGTATTAAGTAAGGTAATGCATTGAACTACCTGACTACAGTGTAAAAATGCAGTTACAGGTGACTAAAGCTTGACTAGATATTGGGTGATTGAAACATTGATTGAAGTTTTGCTTAATGATTAAATGATTGATTGAAATATTGAAACACAAGGTGACTGAGCATTTGATTGATTGATTGATTACAGGTTGGGTCCACCAAAATGTAGTTTTGTGCTCAACATGTCATAATAAAGGCTATAGAATTGGTTCAAGGTCTCGGGAAAGGTCCCAAGGTCAAATTCCATAATGTGGCAGGTCCAGTGGCATAGGCTATAAATATTTAAAGGTTTTATAGCCTTTGTATTTAAATTGAGTTTCTGGGGTTAGAGCCCTTATATTGGTCTCCAATTTGGAGGGTTGACCCTAGGGATATGCATAATCAATTTTCAATTAATAGATCATGAATTGGGGGTCATTTGATTGGGTTTTGATATGATCACTCAAAAAGGATTTCAGGATAAGTGCCCTTAACCTTGAATTTTGGTCTAGAATTTTGGATTTGAATACAGTTTTGGATTTGATTGATTGAATTTGAAATATCCACACCAACTATAATCAAATAAATGATTGTTGGTGATTGGATATGATTAAAGTTTGATTGAAGGTTGATTGAAGATTGATTATGGGCTGGATTAGAGTTTGATTAAAAATTGGATTGAGGTTTGATTGATGTTTGGATTGATGTTTAATTGAAGTCTAGATTGCGATTTGATTGAAGACTAGATTAAAGTCTAGACTGAAGTCTGGATTTAAATCTAGATTGGAGTCTGCATTGAAGTTTGATTGAAGTCTGGATTGAGGTTTAATTAAAGTCTGGATTAAAGTCTTGATTGAAGTTTGGATTGAAGTCTGGATTGAACTCAACATTGAAGTCTAGATTGAAGTCTAGATTGAGGTCTAAATTGAAGTCTGGATTGAGGTCTAGATTAAAGTCTAGATTGAGGTCTATATTGAAATCTAGATTGAGGTTTGGATGGAGTTCTAGATGATTAACAACTGGATGATTGTCACTACTAGATCAACAAGCAGAGGACTTGACAGGTCCTAATGACCTCATACAGAAATGAGATCAACATCCACTTGTAGCATGTCCACCATCCATCACCACTTTGCATCCCTTTATGAAAGATAAAGTTAGAAAGAAATGTTTCGTCTGATTCAATGTCATACTTTTTAATCTCATATCAATCTTCTTTGTTAAAATAATATTAATCTTTTATTTGTGACTCCATTGATTTAAAATGACTGAAGCTAATAAAAATGTCATTAGATCATGCTTATCAACCTACATAGCTTGATAATAAAGCATAATAAAATGTGATTGTCTAAATAAATATAAGTGTTTATTTGAGAATAAATCTAAAATGTAATCAGAGAAAATTTTATTTGACAGGTTCAATACCCTAAGTGGATATCCAATATCTTCATGATTAAGAAAGCTAATGGAAGTTGGGGGATATGCATACATTAGAATAAGATCAATGATGCATACATGAAATAATCTTAACCATTTTTTAAATATTAATTAATGTTTTAGTTGAATTAGTGGCAGCTTCACTCAACTCATTTTTATGAATGCATTCTTTAAATATCATCAAATTAAAATTTATATTATAATAAAGAATATACAACTTTCATAGTTGATAAATATATATTATGTTATAAGGTTATTCCATTCATAGTAAAGAACATCAATACAACAAAACAAAGATTGATGAAAAACATATTCAGAATTTAAAATGGAAGAATCTCAAGGTGTAAGATGATAGTTTTCTGTTGGAAGGCACAATGATGAACTTCATCTAACCTCATTAAGAAATAAAAATTTCTCAATTAACACAATATGAAAGTTAGCTCTATCAAATATCTCTTTAAAGACATTCTAGCAAAATCTTTTGATTCCATAACTCCTCAAATGTTGTTCATATTAACCTCAACTAAATCAAACCAATGTTGGACTCATCTTTACCAAAGTTAATTCAAGAAGTTAAAAAGCTTATTAAAAAGTTTTTAATTTTAAAAAGTTCATATTTAGATCATAGGAAATCATGCTTCTTTTTTTAAGGCCCTTAAGAAGTTAAGTCAATTTCAATGGGATGATGAATGCAAAAAATCTTTTCAATAATTAAAGTAATACCGAAGATCAACAACTATGCTCAACAACTTGAGGACTTTCATAAAAAGGGTTAATCTGGGACACCGAACCAAAGATTAAGAAAACGCCATCTAACATTTCCAAATAAGAAGAATTCTTATCCAAATATGATATCAATTTATCAAACTATTGATAAATTATATATTTATTAGTATTTATAAGGATTATTAGAGGGTATAAGATAGAACATCAGAAGAAACTCAGGGGGGAGGGGGTGACTACCTAGTTAAAACACATTAAATTTAGGGTTTCATTACATCTTCCTGAAAACTAAAAAATGTTTGAGATTTGATTGTAGCTCTTAAATGAGAACATCATAGCATAAGCTCCTTTAATATATTAGAAAGAATAGACCAAATTTTATTTGACTTTGTACACCCATGACTACTTGTATAGGTACCCTCTCACAAGAACCTTTCAGGTTATGTTTGGTCATGCAAAATAAGAATGCTTTGTGGATATCCCTTTCAAGGGACTCACTCTGGAGCTTGGAAGGAGCTTATCACTAGAGCACAACAAACCTCCTCCTGTCAGTTCCTCCAAGTTGTTGCCCTCCTCAAAAGTCCCTCTCTCAATAGAACAAGTCCTTATTCATGTCAGCAAAAGTCAAGTCTTCTATGCAAGACATATAAAAATCAAGCTAATGACACACATCTCGCCAATAAGATATCTCTCATGAACAAATCATCACCAAGCTAAGAGATCAATATTAAATCATCACTCACCCCCCTCACTGCAGCGGGGTGACATCAGACCAACTGCTTACCTCACAGTCACTTGATCTCTAAATGCCCATGGTTACATCTCACCCAAATCATATCCCACAAGATTACCACACCACTCGGTACAGCTAGCCAAGTTATATCAAAGATTGATAATATAACTCCTATACTACATAAATATTCTATTTTAACTCCCCAAGCCTTATAAATAGGAGGAGGGCAATACAAGAATAAGAGACATAATATATAATATATAATATACCAAAAGAGATTAATGATAAGAGGAGTAGAGGATACATGATAAAATAGAGAGAGATAAACATATGTTACTTTCCCAAGTTTAGCATTAAGCTCTAGAGGATGAAAGTTCGATAGGGATGTTAAGCCCTAATGAACTAGTCCCTAGGCTAACCAAGATGGGGGATGAATTGGTTATTTTAAAAATTCATGAGCAACAGGAAATATCTTTTAATAATTTGTAGTGGAAAAAGGTAAACACAGTAATGAAAAGATTAATCACAGATTTCACCCAAGCAGATAATAATAGAAAAATAAAGTGCAGAAAATAATCAGAAAGAGCACACCAGATTTTATAGTGGTTCGGTCAACTTGACCTACATCCACTCCCCGGAGCCTCACCTCCAAGTAATGCACTAACACAAAAGTGACTCCTTCTACTCCTACAGCAAGGTAGAGAAGCCTGTACAAAACCTCCTTTTCACCAACCCGGTGAGGCAGAGAACCTGAACTCCTTTTGCTTCCTCCTGAAGCAGGCAGAGAACCTGAACTCCTTTCACTTCCTCCTAAAGCAGGCAGAGAACCTCGATCTTCTTACGGACGATCCTCCCACAGAAAACATTGACAAGACAAGAGATGATGAACGGAGAAGATGACTCTGATCCTTGCTTGGAGCAACCTTTGTGAATCCCTCACAAACTCCCCCTCACAAGATCCTCTCTCTCTCTCTCCCAAGCTCTCTCTCTCTCTCTCAAGGATTTCTCTGGAAAGGAAAGTGGCAAAAGATTTTTCTTGCTAGAAGAAAAAGATCTTTTATATGAGGGCTTAAAATTTGTTCTAAATCTCAACTGGTCGGCCAAGATCGTCCTGTATGGTCAGTTCAAAATCACATGTATTAGCCTGGACGATCTGGTTCTTCTGGATGATTAGTAGAAAAAATTTGTTTTGATCATCTCGTACGATTCTGTGATCATCCGAGATGATTAGTGTAATTCAGAAATTTCATCCAGGAGACAGCTCTGGACGTTCAGGGGAACTTATGCTAGACGATCTCAAAATGACTTGATCATCCGGGATAATATGGGTATCGTCCCGTATAATTAGTTTAAAAATGACATAATCATCTTGTACACAGCTCTAGACGTACAGGTCAGAACATGTTGGACGATTTCAAAATGACTTAATCATCCGAGATAATATGGGTATCGTCTCGTACGATTAGTCAAAAAATAGGATTATCATCCTGAATATAGCTCTGGACATATAAGTGATAGGCCCTAGATGGTCAGGATTTTTAACACATCATCCCATACGATCCTGCGATCATCCAGGATGATATAATCGAATCAATCAAACTTTAATTACTTTTTTTAATCACAAAACTAATTTAGGCATGATTGTAATGGATCATCCAGGATGATACACGTATCATCCAGGACGATTAGACTAAATCTCTAAAAATAAAACTTGCCTAACTTGATCTGGCGGTTGAGAGTTTCTAATTTAAGCCTATCATCCTGTACGATATTGGGATCATCTAGAACGATCAGCTTAATCAAACCGACTTAATATAATCATCCTAATTAGGTTTCTATTTTCACTGGATCGTCTAGGATGGTATGAATATCGTCCAGGATGATATGAACAAACTTTTGAGATAGAAACTCTATCTCACTAAAACTCTCCCCCTGAGTGTGTGTGCAAGGTTACTTAGCTAGGGGATCAATACATTACATTTGACACAAGAAAGGGAAAAAATTACATTTAAACATATTTGGACCCGATCTTGAGTTGGCTTGGATTGCATTTGATCTTTTATACCTGAAATGATTTAGCCAAGCAAAATAGAACACAAACATGTTTGTCATCATCAAAACTATACTTCTTGAATCCAAATTTGCAACAATCTCCCCCTTTTTGATGATGATAAATATTGATGCAGTAGTTTCAAATAAAATAGACTGGAGTAATCAA
The DNA here is from genome assembly GCA_019925795.1 of Dendrobium chrysotoxum. Classification (NCBI taxonomy): domain Eukaryota; kingdom Viridiplantae; phylum Streptophyta; class Magnoliopsida; order Asparagales; family Orchidaceae; genus Dendrobium; species Dendrobium chrysotoxum. The sequence continues at coordinate 35,480,920 of CM034306.1, read as the reverse complement.
TGCACATACGAAAGAAAATATTTCATTTCAAATTTTACTGAACACAAAATACAATAAGAGAAACAATTACAACACAAAAATAGTAAAAGAAACTACTAGACACTAAAAAACACCAACTCCCCCTTTTGACATCATAAAAAGGAGAAAAAACAGACACAATAATATAAATAAAAAAACACACAAAATACAAAGAAAACAAAAAAGTGTAAAGAAAAATAGAAACGAGAAAACAAAACTAAAAATAATGAATTTTTATTTAATCGATTAGCTTCAGTAAATTAGAGTTTTCCCTTGATTTTTAATTCAAAAGCCAATAAGAAGAAAATCGACACCACTAAAATCCATAAAAGTTGAAAAATCGACTTTCGTAACTCCTACCTCTGACACCTTACAGGTTAAAATTACTTTCAGATAAAAGTCTAATTCAGAAGAAAAGAAATTAGATTCAAAAAGAGATCCTTTCAAGCCTCATTCTAGAAAATTATCTAATATAATAGTATTACAAAGTAAGGAATCAGAAATCATGATTTTTCGTCTATGCTTTTGAAAATATTAAGTGGCGCATGAATTTCTCCAAGACATTTTAAGATTTGAAAGAGAAGAAAGCTTATTTTTTTATGAGCTCATTTTGTGCCTCTTTTTCAATTTATTTGGCGCTTTGTGCATCTTTTAATTTTTGATATACTTTGTGTATCTTTTCAATTTGGCGACATTGCACATCTTTTTAGCTTTGGGCTCATTTTGTGCCTCTTTTCATTTTGGTGCCCTTTGTGTATCTTTTTTAAGCTTACTTCCTTTCATAATCATTAAAAAGTCTCAGCTGTGAAATTACCTTCCAGACATAAGAGACGATAAAACTCACTCTCCACAATAAGGAAGAGTAATTCACAAAACAAAAACTATATATCATATGATAAGTGCAGTCACTTGATTAAGAAAAATATAACACCGATTCAAAGCTTTGAAAACACTATTTATATGAGGTAGATTACTGTAGGAAGATAAAATAGAACTCTATTTCAAAAACCAACCTTTTAATTTGGAAGAAGATTTTTATCTAAAAGAAATAGTACACCATTAAAGGGAGTTAGAGGAAGAGAAACAATCATCAACGTTTCTTTCCTTTAACATATTCAGAGGAGTCAATCACTGCTTACAAGCTTCCAAATAAAAATAAGACAAAACTCTCAGTCAGAAATCCAGTTTATCAGCAGTAGTGAGCAGTGATTGGATTTTGAAAGGAATAAAATAGTGAATCAAGAACAAGTAGAAAATTGCATCAAAATAAATACTCAAATTAGAAAAATAGTAAACAATAAAAGGCAATCTGAAGTGAATAAAAATAAAATAAAAAATAAAATAGGAAATAGGTAATCCAATCAAAAGACTAGTAAAAATAAAAGGAAATAATCAAACTCAGAAATCATCAGTCATCAGAATTATGCATTTATGTCAATCACACCCAATCTGGTCCTCAAAATATTGAATGAGTCAAAGGCCAATGGTTTAGTAAATATGTCAGCCATCTGATTTTCAGTTGCTACAAGATGTAGCTCAATGTCCCCTTTTATAACATGGTCCCTAATGAAGTGATGCCTTATATTAATGTGTTTGGTTCTAGAATATTGGATTGGGTTCTCAGAAATGCAGATGGCATTATTATTATCACACAGAATAGAAATTGTGCCAATAGGTAATCCTAAATCCAAAACTTATTGCTTCAACCAAAGGACTTGGGCCACACAACTTCCTAAGGTAATGTACTCAGCTTCAGCAGTGGAAAGTGCAACTGAGTTCTATTTTCTACTGGACCGAGAGACTAAAGACTATCCTATGAATTGATAAGTTCTAGAAGTTCTCTTTCTATCCACCCTACACCCTGCAAAGTCAGAATCAGAATATCCAATAATCTCAAAAGAAGTACTATGCCTAGGGTACCGGATTCCTAGGTTTGGGGTCCCTAAAAGATATCTAAAAGAATTCTCTTAACATCAGTTAGGTGGGACTCTTTAGGATCAACTTGAAACCTAGCACAAAGACAAACACTAAATATAATATCAGGTCGGCTAGCAGTCAGGTAAAGTAGTGATCCAATTATTCCTCTATACTTCTTCTAATCAATAGATTTTGCATTTGAATCTTTGTCTAACTGAACAGAGGAGCTCATGGGAGTGTTGATTGGCTTGGCTTTGTCCATTTCATATTTCTTCAAAATGTCCTTAGTGTATTTAGATTGATTGAGAAAGTTTCCATCATCCATTTGCCTTATGCTAAACCCCAAAAAGTAGGATAATTCTCCCATCATACTCATCTCAAACTCCTTAGTCATTATTTTAAAGAAATCATCACATAAATTTTTATCAGAAGATCCAAAAATTATATCAGCAACATAGATCTGGATAATAAGTAAATCATCCCCTACTCTCCTCAGACAAAGGGTGGTATCTACGCTCCCCTTAACAAACTATCTTTCTAGCAGGAATGTGCTAAGCCTCTCATACCAAGCTCTAGGTGCCTGTTTCAATCCATATAGTGCCTTTTTTAATTTGTAAACATAATTTGGATATTGGAAACTCTCAAAATTTGGGGGTTGCTCTACGTAGACATCCTCTTTTATTACCCCATTTAAAAAGGCACTCTTAACATCCATTTGAAATAACTTAAATCCTTTATAACATGTAAAGGCTAGTAGCACTCTAATGGCTTCCAATCTAGCTATAGGGGCAAATGTCTCCTCAAAATCAATCCCTTCAATCTGATTGTACCCCTTAGCCACCAATCTTGCCTTATTCCTAACCACCACACCAGAATCATTCATCTTATTCTTAAAGACCCACTTGGTTCCCACTATACTTTGATTCCTAGGTCTTTCTACTAACTCCCAAACATCATTCCTTATAAATTGATTCAGTTCCTCTTGCATAGCTAAGATCCAAAATTCATCAGAAAGGGCTTAATTGATGTTGGTGGGTTCAGTCATTGAGATTAGGGTAGAGTGGTTTACTTCCTTCCTAAGTCCATGCCTAGTCCTAACACCTTCAGAAGGATCTCCTAAGATTAGTTCTTTATGATGATGTGAAGAATATCTCCAATCTCTAGGCAAAATATTTTGAGGCTCTACCCTTTCCTCTAGATTTGTATTTTTAACTCCTTGAGTAATCTCTCCTACATCTTCTTCTTCCTCAACTCTAGTCTCCTTGGGATTAGATTCATCAAACACCACATGAGTTGTTTCTTCCACCACCAAAGTCCTCTTATTAAACACCTTAAAGGATTTCCCCACACTAGAATAGCCTAAGAACACTCCTTCATCAGATTTAGGGTCAAATTTTCCTAAGGATGACTTCTCATTGTTCAGAATGAAAACCTTACAGCCAAAGATATGAAGGTGGGTCAGGTTTGGAGTACTACCCTTAATGATCGCATAAGATGTCTTATTCAGATTGAATCTAACATTCACCCTATTCAGCTCATAATAGACAGTGTTCACCGCTTCAGCCTAGAAGTATTTTGGAAGTGAATACTCAGCAAGCATGGCTCTAGCGGCATCCACTAAGATTTTGTTCTTCCTTTCAGCTACCCCATTATGCTGAGGGATCCTAGGAGCTGAAAAGTTGTGGCTAATCCCTTGCTCCTCACAGAATGTTCCAAATCTCACATTTTTAAACTCTCCACCATGATCACTATGAATAGTCAAGATCTCACAACCTAACTTCCTCTGATTCTAAGTGGAGAAGGATTTAAACTCATCAAATGACTCAGATTTATGTGACAAAAATTTAATCCAAGTGAACCTCGAGTAATCATCAACAATCACAAATCCAGAGACTTTCCCCCCTAAGCTGGCAGTGCTAATGGGTCCAAAGAGATCCATGTGAAGGACTTCTAAAGGTCTAGAGGTACTAATGTCCTTAATAGAGTGAAAAGAGGACTGGACTTGCTTCCCTAATTGACAAGCATCATATAGGTGGTCCTTAGTGAACTTAAGCTTGGGGACACCTCTAACTAAGTCCTTTTGGGTGACTCTCCTAAGGGTTTTCATACTGGCATTACATAATCTCCTGTGCCACAACTAAGACTCATCAGTAGTAGTTTTTAAGCAAATTGAATCATCAGTTTGAAAGCAACTTACATCCAGCATGTATACATTGTTGATTCTTTGTCCCTATAAAATAACTTTGTCATTTAAGCTTATAATACAACAAGTGGGCAGGAATTTGATGTTGTATCCTTTGTCACAGAGTTGACTGATGCTCAGTAAGTTGTGTTTCAGTCCATCTACAAGCAATATATTGTCAATAATAAAATTCTTTGAATCACCAATTATACCTGTTCCTACCACCCTCCTGGTGGTGTTGTCTCCAAGTGTAACCTTGCCTCCAGCCCTGGCCTCTAGCAAAATGAATTTATTTATATCTCCAGTCATATGTCTTGAACATTCGCTATCCAGGTACCACATGCTCTCATGAGGTCTTGTGTGAGAGTACACATATAAAATCATCAAATTTCAGATTTAGGAACTCAAATAGGTTTGGGTTCCTTTTTATGAAAAGAAGAATGTAATGCATGTGTGCTGTGCTGTGAAACAGGCAATTTGGGCCTCCACACCCAATGTGTACTATGGTGAATAGTGCATGTGTGAGAGATATGTCCTAACATGCCATAAGAGAAACATTTAACACCAAGAAAAGGGTTAACTAATCTACGTGGGTGATAGTGCCTATTCCAAGGTTCGAATGAAACATGCTTTCATGATTTTGAAATAGATTTTTCAAAAGGTGGAGGTGCATAAAATTGTACAAAAGTAGGTGGAGTTTTATTTTTCTCAAAAGCATAGATGTTTACACTAAAAAATTTATTTTCTTTCTTCAAACTTATAATTTCAAATTTCAGATGGTGTTCACTACTATCTAAATCAGATGCATGAGTTTCTAATTCTTTAAATGCAGATTTTAATTCAACATGCGATATTTTTAACAAATCATGCTCAATAATTAAATTAGAATGCTTTTTGTTTAATTCATCAAATTCATCAAGTAAAGACATGTAATTTCTATCAAGTGTAGAATGATCTTTAACCACAACATCATGCTCTTTTTGCAAAGTTAAGAAATCCAATTTCAGGCTAGCATACAATTTCATAAGTTTCCTATAAGATGAATGAATTTTCTCAGAAACTTCTAGTAATTGATCATAAGTAAGCTCACATACCTCTTCTTGATCAGACTGATTAGGATGATCATCAGCCATCAGACACAAATTTATAGTCTCCTTTTCAGCTTCAGTCTTAGAGGAGTCGGAAGCAGAATCTGCCCATAACACCTTTTGAATCCACTTCTTATCCTTCATGAACTTGGGTTTCTCCTCACCCTTCTCTTTGCTTGGGTGAGCTTTAAGTGTAGGACAATCAGCCTTAATGTGTCCAGGCTTCCTGCATTCAAAACACACAGTATCAGATGAACCTTTAGAATTTTTACTGTACTTACCCTTGTTCCACTTCTGAAAGTTCTTGTGTTTCTTCCTTAGAAAGCTTTTAAATTGTCCAGTGATTAAGGCAACGTCATCACTATTAGACCTAGAAGAATTCGTGTCAGTATCATTTATCCTTCAGCGCCATAGTTTTCTCCTTCTTCTTCTCACCTGCATCAAGCTGTCTTTGGTTCACCCTTGCTCGTAAGTAATGAGTGACCCAAGTAATTTATCAACAGAATAATTATTCAAATCTTTGGATTCAATAATTACAGTTATTTTTGCATCAAAAGAAGGAGGCAAACATCTTAGAATTTTGTTCACTTTTCATAGTTTATAAGTTATCTTCCTAAATCATGCAAAGAAGTGATAATTTGAGTGAACCTTGTATACATTTTAGAAATTGATTTAGTAGGTTTCATGCAAAAAAGTTTATAGTCATGAAGCTATATGTTTAACCTAGACTGTTTGACTTCAGATGTACCTTCATAAGTGATGCACAATCTACCTCAAATTTTTTTACCAGTTATACAAGTAGAAACACGCATGTAATCCTCAGATTTTAAGGCACAGAAAAAATAGTTCCAATATTTTGCATTCAGTTAGGCTAATTCTCGATCATCAAAAGTCTATTTAGTGAAAGACAATTTAATTTTAACATTGTTAATCATTCTAAACGGTGCTTCATAGCCATCCTTAACAAGCATCCACATGCAATAATCTATAGATTGAAGAAAAGTGGATATGCGAGTTTTCCAAAAATCAAAAGGTATGTTATCAAACAATGGTGGTCGTGTAATTGAATAACCTTCAGCAGTATTACGATTACTAAAGTTAGCCATTGATCAAATTCAAAAGTTTTTAAACTTAATTTTTGAATCCTGCTCTGATACCACTTGAAAGTTTGATAGGGATGTTAAGCCATGATGAATTAGTCCCGAGGCTAACCAAGAGGGGGGGGGGGTGAATTGGTTATTTTAAAAATTTGTGAGCAAGAGGAAAGATCTTTTGATAATTTGTAGTGGAAACAGGTAAACACAGTAATGAAAAGATCAATCACAGATTTCACCCAAGAAGATAATAAAAGAAAAATAAAGTGCAGAAAATAATCAGAAAGTGCACACCAGATTTTATAGTGGTTCGGTCAACTTGACCTATGTCCACTCCCCGGAGCCTCCGCTTTGGGTAATGCACTAACACAAAAGTGACTCTCCTTCTGCTCCCACAATAAGGCGTAGAAGCCTGTACAAAACCTCCTTTCACCAATCCGGTGAGGCAGAGAACCTGAACTCATTTCGCTTCCTTCTGAAGCAAGCAGAGAATCTGGACATCTTTCGCTTCCTCCCGAAGCAGGAAGAGAATCTCGATCTTCTTGCGGACGATTCTCCCATAGAAAACACTGATAAGACAAAAGACAATAAATAGAGAAGATGACTCTGATCCTTGCTTGGAGCAGCCTTTGTGAATCCCTCACAAACTCCCCCTCACAAGATCCTCTCTCTCTCTCTCAAGCTCTCTCTCTCTCTCTCAAGGCTTTCTCTGGAAAGGAAAGTGGAAAAAGATTTTTCTTGTTGGAAGAAAATGATCTTTTATAGGAGGGCTCAAAATTTTCCTTAATTCTCAACTGGTCGGCCAAGATCATCCAGGACGATCGGTCGATCGTCCTGCATGATCAGTTCAAAATCACATGTATCAGCTTGGATGATCTGGTTCTTCTGGACAATTAGTAGACAAAATTTATTCTGATCGTCCCGTACGATTCTACGATCGTCTGGGACGATTAGTGTAATTCAAGAAATTTGTCCAGGAGACAGCTCTGGACGTCCAAGGGAACTTGTGCTGGACAATATCAAAATGACTTGATCGTCCGGGACGATATAGGTATCGTCCCGTACGATTAGTTCAAAAATGACAGAATTGTCCTGCACACAGCTCTGGATGTACAGGTCAGAACATGCTGGATGATTTTAAAACGACTTGATCATCCAGGATGACACGGGTATCGTCCCGTATGATTAGTTCAAAAAATAGGATTATCATCCTGAACACAGCTCTGGACGTACAGGTGATAGGGCCTAGACGGTCAGGATTTTTAATACATCGTCTCGTACGATCCTGCAATCGTTCAGGATAATATGATCAAATCAATCAGACCTTAATTACTTTTGTTAATCACCAAACTAATTTAGGCATGATTGTAATGGATCGTTCAGGATGATACATGTATCATCCGGGATGATCATACCAAATCTCTAAAATAAAACTTGTCTAACTTGATCGGGTGGCTGAGAGTTTCTAATTTAAGCCTATCGTCCTGTACGATATTTGGATAAAGCTTTCTGAGTGTGTGTGTGCAAGGTTACTTAGCAAGGGGATCAATTATATTACATTTGACTCAAGAAAGGGCAAAAATTATATTTAAATACACTTGGACCCGATCTTGAGTTGGCTTGGATTGCATTTGATCTTTTGTACCTAAAATGATTTAGCCAAGCAAAGCAGAACACAAACATGTTTTTCATCATCAAAACTATACTTCTTGAATCCAGATTTGCAACAGAGGATAGATCCTCTCATCCCCTCTTATTCTTATATTTATGGCTAGGATAATAAAAATTTTGTCCAAATCTATTTTTTATCTTTCCCTCCTTCTATTTGTTATCATAATCCTCACACATAAGTCCTCTGTTCACATGTAGGCTCATAAAGTACCGTCAGGCATCATTCACCAGACAAATCTAGATTCAGCATCCACTTAGGTATGGTGAGCATGGATTTAATGCCAAGGACTAGAAGACCACTACTCACTAAGTGACTAGAGACCTCAGCAAATGAGATGAACTCATAGTATACCACTCTCCATGAACTATAAGAAATGGACAAATGACTTCTATAGTATATCCAAGATGCTCTAGGAACCATTAGCAACCAAGCATGAATCATTGATCCACCTGAAGGACCATCTAATCTTAGAGTTCATCCTGAGCCTTTGGAAGAAGTATATATGGTAACCCTTAAATTTTTTAAAGATATATTTTGTAATATAATAGCAAAAATTTATTCATAAATTATAAGTCCAAATTGTAAACTATTTTTTCCATAATATAGATAATTCTGTTCTCTAATTATAATAATTTTTTTCATAATTTTTGGGTATTGGTACAATTCCTTAAAAATTAACACCAATTGATATAAGTGGGGTTATTAGGTCAATCAGGTATCTATTTTACAAACTAATTTCATCAAAATCTTTTAGATATAGTTAGCTAACTTATACATATTTTTCTATAATTTATCCTTGAATTTGAAAATATAAAAAGATTTATATGAATTTTATGTTAAAATCTAAATAATTAAATAATTACATTTATACCTTTATATTGATTTATTATAAAATCTAATCAAACTTATATAAGTTACTAAATATTATACCTTTATATTATTTTCCTTCTCATTCATTTAACAGGGAAGATGTTTGAAAAAATGAGAGAAAAGAGAGGAGAGAGAAAGGAAGCTAGATTTTAGAGGTCGTAGAGCCATTTTTTCTAGTCGGCCAAGTTGAAAAATTTGCTCTTCTCGAGGTAAGTTATATTTTGCCTATTTTAAATTTCAATAATTTAGTTTTTTTGAAATTTCTCTGATTGAAAAATGAAGATAACTTTATTTTTATAATACTATCACCACGTAACTTTTTTATTTGTTATAGAAATTGAGACTATGAATATTTTGAGTAATTTTTTTAGTTTTTTTGCTTAATGATTTGAAAAAATAATAATTTTGGATAATTCAAATTTTATTTTGACATCTAAAAATAGTACTTTAGTTCATTAAAAGCTTCAGAATGTTGATATACACGATCTCTGGTAATTTGGTTAATTTATGAAAATATTGAATTTTGCTTAGTAGGGCTTTTTGTTACATATTATTAAAGTATTTTAATAAATTCTAAGTTGAGCTCAATTATGCTTTACTTTCTATAATGCATTGGAATATGAGAATTTTAAATGAAATTATGCTTATGAAGAGAAAATATTCTGATATGTTGTGTTATGCCGGATCCAATGGGCTACTGAGGTGGGATTTTGTTATAATGGAGCCAGTGGCTACTGATTTGAGATTCTATTATATCAGAGCTAACAAAAAAGGTTTCAAACTTTCAAGGATCGATGCCTTAGTCTACTAAGTAGTAGGCTATAATGTAATGAGCTTCTTGGACACCTTCTCAGGCTACCACCAAATCAAGATTCATCTTGAAGACTATGATAAAATTACGTTCATCATAGTAGGAGGATTGTTCTACTAAAAAGTCATGCCCTTCAAAATGAATAATATTGGAGCCACTTATTAAAGGATGATGGACAAAATCTTCAAAGAAAAGAAACAACAAAGTCTATGTAGACAACCTTCTAGCTAAGAGTCAATCTCCTAGCCTATTACACCCTAGAATTTAAATTGGAAGAATTATCTCTTTTATATTTATATTCAAAATCATTTAACCATTCAATCATTTGATTATTCAACTAGAACTTACAAATTTCATAGAAATAATAGGAAAAGAAATAACATTTCATGTATATTTATTCAATAAATACTACCAGAATGGCTAGTACAAGCCCAAAATGGTACATATACATTAATCATGACATACAATTAACTAGCTTATCGATGAATATATAAATATAAAATAGAAAGTCTAGTAGAAGCTAGAACACAAATAATCCTCATGCTTTCTTACGTTTCCCTAAAAATATATAAAAATCACATAATGAGCATTATAGCCCAGCAAGTTACCGATATCTATAACTAAAATTAATGCATACATTACTCAATCATATCAATAGCATATTCGATAACATAGTAGCTTTTCCATTTCACATCAATCTATCACATATGCATGTAGCATTCAAAATCAGTGGCCATCAATAGTAAGTATTATCTATCATATCAGTATTGATAGATACACCAAATCTAAAGTACATGCATATATCAATTTACAATCACCACATCAATATTGATATGGTATATCTATCAATACTATTAATATATGCATGTATCAATGTAGGATTCAGTAAGGCATAACATCCAACTTCAATATGATATTTTCATTCTTTCAGTTATTACCTGTCATGTTTATCCATATGTCAAATCATATCTTATCTTTCATTTATTTCTAGTTAACATTTATTTTCATAGGTGCCTTTCAATAACCATTTAAGAGTCATCACCCCCTACCCATCGATATAATTTGATTAATCAGTTACAGGCTATAATCAAGATAACACTATATATCATCTTTAAATAAAAGCTGGCCGAACCATCCTTATATATAGGGTATTATATTTTAACTATTATAATCCAGGAGCCTGAGCTTATATTTTGATAATTACAAACATTATTTGAGTTCATTTAATTTCTCCTGCTTGTTATTATTGCATATATTTTATATGCGTACTAATATTTTAGGTACAATATACACCAAGCATTGTCAAAGGATAAGGGCTCAAGATTGGGTACTATAGGATAAAATTTTGTAAGAGTTTTTATTTTTATCTTTTTTGAGTTAATGTATTAAAAAATTGTGGACACACACACAAAGGAAGTGCGAAGGAAATATTTTAATTTTTTTATTAATCATACTGTATGATCTTGCTCGTACTGTATGTTCTGTTAAAATAAAAAATAATTAAAAAATTTTATTTTAAATCAAAAAAATAATTTATAATATAACTAAAAGTATAATTTGAACACCACATCATACTAGACGATCAGCTATAATAAAAAATCCCGCCATCAAATCTAACTTACCTGAAATAGGTAAATTTGAATTTTAAATTTTGAACTATTTATATTGTACCAACCATTTCATGATGTATGATCTTTTAAATAATTATCTAATTAGGTAAGCTAATTAAACAATCAAATCAGATTTGATTGATTTTAGATCATACTATATGATAGATATATCATACTTTACAAATCACCCAAGGAATCTTTAAATGAAGTTTGGTTCGTCCAGTACGATCTAAAAATCATACTATCTGAATCTCCCAAGGGCTTTCTGGATAATTTTTTGTTTATCCTTCATGATATGGTCTTGAATTGAACTAATCATACTTTATTACTATTCATTTATATAGCACGATCAATTAATAAATTTTAACTAATCGTCCAATATACTATTCATCATACAATACTATAGAAGGAGAATTAAACTAATCGTACAATACGATCTATAAATTGTACTGTACGAACAGTGACGGCTAAATTAAAAATTAGGGTTTACACAAAGCCTACTTTTTAAACATCTCTAATTTCATTTGAAGATGTCTTTTGGCAATCATTGGGATGTGTCTTTTGTGAGAAAGCAATGAAGAGAGAGCTTTGATCTAGGGAGAGAAAGGGTGAAGTATGTGAGATAAGGAGAGATCCTTGTGAGATTCAAGGAGGTGTTAAAGGGTTTTCTATATGGTTTCTCTAGTGAATTTGCACTTGAGTTCCTCCATGCATTAAGATTTATCTTGAGGGAAGCTTTGGAAGAAGACTCCATTGGTGAAAAAGAACCCGACTACTCCATCACATCGGATTGGTGAAAGGGATTTGGCTACTCTACTGCACAAGGGAAGGTGAAAGGGATTCAGTTTCTTAGCTGCACTGGGATGGTAAGAGAAATTTGGCTACTCCATCACACTGAAGAAGTTGAAAGTGATTCAGTTCTCACCCACACTATTGGTGAAAGTATTTATTCTGAGGGCTTCTCTACCTTACTATTGGGGAAAAAGGAGATACACTAAAATGTTAAATGCAATAACTGAATAGGAGGACTCTGGAGAGTGGACGTAAGTTAAGGTAAAATTAACCACTATAAATTTCTAGTGTGTTCATTCTTGTTTACTTCAGTATGTTTTTTTTTTTGCATTTTTTATTTTCTCGCATGTTTTCTTTCTTGAAAATTTAAGTTGGAAATTAATATCATTGTGATACAAAAAATTTTTAATTGCCTTGAAATTAACTTTTGTTATAAAAGAAAGGGAAATAAAAAGCTAAAAATTAAAAAAAGAAAAGTATTTTGCTATTCTTTTTTCTACAAAATCAAAACAAAATTTTGTATTTGATTTTTCCTATTATTAGCTTCCATATTACAAAATTTGATCTTGAACTTAATTTGTGAATTTGGTTTAAATATTTCAAAAGGGGATTTTTTAAAAGAAAATTTTTTAAATTCACCCCCCTATTGGTGTGCCATTTTAGTTCAAGAGGCTTAACAACCATAAATTAAACTTTCAATTGGTATACGAGTGGTTTCTTTGAATTAGTGGTTTACAAATCCTAAGAAAAGATCTATGTCATAATTTGGGAATAAAAAAACTAAAGAGAGTTATTTAATAACCCTTCCATCATTTTTTGATAATAACCTTTTTAATTTCTAAAAAAAGTGCATGTCTATATTTTTACTATTTATGACTATAGAATGTAGCATTTAATACAAAATGGACATTCTACTCCTTTTCACATTATTAATGGTGTTAAAACTAAAATCCTATTTATTGAATGGAGTATAAAAGATATGGATCTTGTAGAACTAAATATAAAGTATTTGAATTATTTTTTTGTGCTTTAAAATTTGAGAATTATATGTGTTCAACCTATACTACTGGTAAGGAGATATGAGATAGGCATTGTATTACTTATGAAGGTACAAGTGAAGTGAAATAATCCCATCTAAATTTATTGTTTCATGAATATAAAATCTTCCACATGAAACCTAGCAAAACTACATTTGACAAGTATATTAGGTTTACCAAAATAGTGATCTTTGTATGCATTAGGAAGGGAACTATCTAATTCTGAGAAAGTTAATAAATTTTTATGCTATTTGCATGATAATTTTGATGGTAATGTCACTATAATTTATGAATCTAAAGATTTAAATATGTTTCAATCCAAGATCCCTAGTCTATAATTTTGATGATGACAAACATTATTGATTGAATTATTACTTTTCTCATTAAATATTTTAGATATTTCTTTTGTCTATGAGCACTAACATTATAGGTAAACATACACTTCTCAAGGCTATTAGAAGCTCAAGACAGGGTAGAATAAGAATGTCAAGTAAATAAAGTCTAAATTTTTATTTTTCATAATTTTTTATTTCTTGAGTGTGGCCACATAAGAGTGTATGCAATTGGGTGACCATACACACACACACACAGGGGGAGTGAGAAAAAATTTAAAAGTTAATTTTTTTTTTACTAATCATAGTGTATGACTTATAATCATACTGCATGATCATACATATAAAGAATAGGCTTAACAGCTAATTGAAAAATTAGTTTATGTGAACTAATCGTACTATATGATCTGGATCATACTGTACAATTTGTTATAATATGTAAACACAAGCCACTAGATAAATTAAGTAAGATTTTGAACTAATCATATTATACGATTCTAATCATATTGTATGATATTTTGAAATCTTACTTAAATTAACCCCCATAATTAGTCAATCAAATTATGGTTTCATTGATGATAGTATATTGTACTGAATAATGATTTTTAAACTAATCATACTGTATGCTATTTATATCATACTGGATGATCAACATAAAATCAACTAATCGTACTATACGATGATAGTAGTATGGGATGATTAATAAAGATGATTTTCATTCATCCCATCAATTGTCCTGTATGAATAGAGAGAAAGCAAACAAGTTGTTTTAGCCGATCTTCTGATCGTACTATACAATATGTTCAAAAAGTTGAACAGTTCGTCTGAATAAGTATTTATATCATACTAGATGGGACTAGTTTCTGAACGGATCGTACTGTATGAATTCCAATCGTACTGTACAAACAGTGATGGCCAACTTAAATTTTTAGGGTTTCTTGAAGCCTAATATTTAAGAAATATTTTTAAGAATCTCTAAGAATATGAGAGGATTGTGTGACTGCTGAAGGTACTCTGAGAGAGAAGGTTTTGAAAGAAATCAAAGGTTTGAAATGAAGGAGAAGGTGAGGTTGAGCATGAGGGAGAAGGAGTGTGAGGGGATCACATGATTTCTCTGGGATAGCTACACCCTTGCTCCTCTTATAGCCTTGGTGAGTTCTTGAAGGATCTCTTAGGAGGGAGGCTTCTAAGTCAATTCCTCAAGGTACTCTACCTTTTCCAAGAGGGAGAGAAAGGATTTGAGGTTCTCTGCCTATGAAAGGATTCTAGTTCCCTACAATCTCTAGGAGGAATAAAAAGGATTCAAGGGTTGCTGCCTTCTTTAGGAGGGAAAAAAAGGATTCAAGATTCATTGCTGTCATTGAGGGAGGTGACGTAGCTTCCGGCACTCCGCCTCATCAGGTTTGGTGAAAGTGAGTCTGTAAAGGCTTCTCTGCCTTACTGTGGGAGCAAAAGGAGAGTCACTTTTTATTAGTGTAATTCCTAGATTGGAGGAATCTGGGGAGTGGATGCAGGTCAAGGTTCGAACCACTATAAAATCTTTGGTGTGCTTTTTCATTTTCTACATTTTACTTTTCACACTTAATTTATGTGATAACTACTCGGTGAAAATCTTAGAATATCATTCTACTATGTTAACTAGAATTTCATCATCAGTATTTTAATTATTATTAAATTGCTAGCTTCCACATCGGGTGATCAAACTATTTATTTCAAAGTTTTTGAAAATTTTACAAAAAGAATAGAATTCTTGCTTAAGATTTTTAAATTACCAATTCACCCCCCTCTTGGTAAGCCTCAGGCTAGTTCTATGAGGTTCTCAAACTTTCAAGTGGTATCAGTATGACTAGTCATTCATACTAATGATCATACTGTACTAACAGGTCAAATAATATACTTTGTGCTGGACGATTCTGTGTTCGTACTGTATGATCTTTAATAGATGAATTAAACATATTCTAACATGTATATCATACAGTATGAAGAGTGGTTTATTCAACATGAATTGCAATAATGATCATACCACCCATATTGAATTTGTCCTAATGGATTCTCATATGTGGATCAAACAATACGAAGGGTAGTTCGTATAGTACGATCACCATTAATTGAACTCATCAAGTCTGTTGATTTATCTGATGGTTGTGATGTGCACAAATGATCATATCGTACAGTTTGAAAGTGGATTATATAGTATGATGAGAATTTTTTTTAGTTTTATTTTTTTAAAATGAAAGATAGATAGAAAATAATATAATAGAAAACAAAATAAAATAAATATAGGATTTTATGAAAATGAAACATATAACCATACATTTTCTCCCCCTTTTGATATCACAAAAGGAGGAGGAACAACAATCAAAGTGAACATTACAAGAAGTAAAAATAGTAAAACACAATAAACAAACAATTTTTTTCATACATTTCTTCCCCCTTTTGACATCACCAAAAAGAGGAGGAACAACAGTCAAAGTGAACATTACAAGAAGTAAAAATAGTAAAACACAACAAAGTGTCTATTTTTTAGTGTCTGTTTGTTGTGTTTTACCATTTTTACTTCTTATAATGTTCACTTTGATTATTGTACCTCCTCTTTTTGGTGATGTCAAAAGGGGGAGAAAATGTATCTTTGGTTGTATGTTTCATTTTAATAGAATCCTATGTTTATTTTATTTTGTTTTCAGTTATCTTATTTATTTTTCTCTTTTACTTAAAAATAAAAATTAAATATAAATATAATAAAAAAATAAACAAAAAAAATAAAAAAATGTAACCCTTAATTTTTAAAACTCTCACCTAGTGAGGGGGAGCTTAGGAGAAAAAGAATTTTTATCTTGCATATCAACCAACATTATTTATCATCATAAAAAAGGGGGAGATTATTGCAATCTATGATCCCTAGTCTATAATTTTGATGATAACAAACATTATTGATTGAATTATTACTTTTCTCATTGAATATTTTAGATATTTCTTTTTTTTATGAGCACTAACATTGTAGGTAAAATATACACTATTTAATACTACTTAATGCTCAAGACTAGGTAGAATAGGAATGTCAAGCAAACAAAGTTTATATTTTTATTTTTTTTATTTTCTATTTCTTGAGTCTGGCCATATAAGAGTGTATGCATTTGGGTGATCGTTCACACATACAGGAGGAGTGAGAAAAAATTAAAAGTTAATTTTTTTACTAACGACTTACAATCATAATGTATGATCAGTCAAAGAAAGAATATACTTAATGGCTAATTAAAAAATTAGTTACTATGAACTAATCATATTATATGATCTGGATCATACTATATAATTCGTTACAATCTCTAAACCCTAGCCACTAGATAAATTATATAAGATTTTTGAAAAATTAATTTTGATCAAATCGTACTGTATGATTCTAATCATACTGTATGATATTTTGAAATCTTACTTAAATTAACCCCCGTGCTTAATCAATCAAATCATGGTTTAATTAATGATAGTATATTATACTGTATGACTAATAGAGATGAAATTTGGTTATCCCAAAGATCGTACTAAATGAAACCATAATTTTTAAACTAATTATATTATACGATATTTATATCATACTTGACGACCGACTCGAAATTAACTAATCATACTATACAATGATAGCAGTATGGGATGATTTATAGAGATGATTTTCATTCATCCCAGTAATTATCCTGTATGAATAGAAAGAAAGTAAATAGATTGTACTGGATGATCTTCTGATCATACTATACGATATGTTCAAAAAGTTAAACAGTTCGTCTGAACAACTATTTATATCTTACTAGATCGGTCTACTTTTTGAATTGATCTTATTGTATAAATTCTAATCATGCTATATGAACAGTGACGGCTAACTTGAATTTTTAGGGTTTCTTGAAGCCTAATATTTAAGCAATATTTTTAAGAATATCTAAGAATATAAGAAGATTGTGTGACTACTGAAGGTACCTTGAGAGAGAAGCTTTTGAAAGAAATTGAGGGCTTGAGAGGAAGGAGAAGGTAAGGTTGAGAGTGAGGGAGAAGGAGTGTAAGGGGATCACACAGTTGCTCCAGGCAAGCTACACCCTTTCTCCTCATATGGCCTTAGTGAGTTCTTGAAGGCTCTCTTGGGAGAGAGGCTTCTAAGTCAAGTCCTTAAGGTACTCTGCCTTCTCTAGAAGGGAGAAAATGATTTGAAGTTCTCTTATTGTGAAAGGATTCCAATTCTCTACCATCTCCAAGAGAGAGAAAAAGGATTTAGGATTCTCCACCTACTCCAGGAGGGACAAAAAAGGATTCAAGGTTCACTACCATCATTGGGGGAGGTGACATAGCTTCCGGCACTCTGTCACATTAGGTTTGGTGAAAGTGAGTCTGTAAAGGCTTCTCCACCTTACTGTGGGAGCAAAAGGAGAGTTAATATTTATTAATGTAATTCCTAGAGAGGAGGACTCTAGGGAGTGGACGTAGGTCAAGGTTGACTGAACCACTATAAAATCTCTAATGTGCTTTGCATTTTCTATATTTTACTTTTCACACTTAATTTTTATGATAATTGCTTGGTAAAAAATTGATATTATCATTCTGCTGTGTTAATTAGAATTTCATCATCAGTATTTTAATTATTATGAAATTGCTAGCTTCCGCATCAGGTGATCAAACTATTTATTTCAAAGTTTTTGAAAAATTTACAAAAAGAATAGAATTCCTGCTTAAGGTTATTAAATTACCAATTCACCCCCTATTGGTGAGCCTCAGACTAGTTCTGTGAGGTTTAACAATCTTCTCAAACTTTCAAAATGTATACTCTATTGGTAATTTTTTGGGCTCTCTTATTGCTTATGAGCTAAATGAGAGCTGAAAATTACTTGATGTAGGTGGCAAAAGAAAGGAGAAAACTACGGCGGAAGGTCGATGACATGAATAGTAATAGATCTAGTGCATAATGACATAGTCTTAATGACTCAACAGTTTAAAGATTTCTGAAGTGAAATAAAAAGCACTACCATGATAGAAGTAAAGGTAAAACAAGTAAATTTAATAAAGTTTCTTCTGATGTTGTGTTATGAGTGCTGGAAGCCTGAACATTTGAGGTTCTATTGCCCTAATCCTAAGAGCCACCCTATAAAGGAGAATGATGAGGATAAGTCAAATACAAAAAGTAAAAAATAAATGACACAATAAGCCTTTTGGTTAGACTCAGCCTCAGACTCATCTAAATAAGAATCTGAGGAGGAGGTAACAAATTTATGCTTAATGGTAAATGATGCAATTGCAAACTTTGATCAAGATGAGGTATACGAGCTTACTTATGATAAGTTATTTTCAATTTTTGAACAAATGCATAATTCATATATAAAACTCAAAAAATAGTATGCATGTTTATAGAAGGAACTTTCAGATTTGAAATGTGAATATGATACGTTAGTTAGAGAGCATGTTATTCTTTAATCTAAACATATGTCACTAGATAAGGAGTATGCATCATTGGTAAATGAGTTTGATGATCAAAATAAGAAGTATATTGAGATAACTATGTCACATGATTCCTTGAAAAGTGAGCATATTAAGCTAGAGGAAGCATTCAAGGAACTAGAGTCACTTAAATAAAAGAATTAGATAATAGTAAGCATGCATTAAAATTTAAAGTTGATAATTACAAAAATTCTAATGATTATTTATAAGAAAAAATAAAAGCACTACAAAATAACACTCCAAGGCCTATTCTTTCACTAAAGCCACAACCTAGGATACGACATACATCATTTATCTCTAGAAAGAGGCACTATCCCCCACAATGGTTAGTGAACCCACTTGCAGGAGTTATGTGTTACTCTTATGGCATGTTAGGACACATTGCCCAAACTTGCACTTTGCACCTTAGAACACACCTATTATGGAGACCCAAAGCATTATCATCATAACATAGCATGCATAACATTCAGGCATGGAAGCATAAGGAGGGACCCAAACCCACTTGGGTTCCCAAATCTAACCTTTGATTGACCTTATAGGGATGCTCTCACAAGAAGTTAAGTGAGAGCATATGGTACCTTGATAGTCACTACTCAAGATACATGACTGGAGATTTGAAGCAGTTTATCAAGTTGGAGGCCTAGAGCAGAGACAGGGTAACTTTGGGTGATAACACCACTAGGAAATTGGTTGACTCAGGTATAATCGCTAAGGCCAATGGTTTTTTTTATTAAAAATGTAATTTAGTAGAATGACTGAAGTATAATCTTCTAAGTATTGGCTAATAATATGACAAAAGTTTTGATATAAAATTTCTTTTAAATAATTCTTAATTATTTTAAATGGAAAAATTATTCTAGAAGGTAAGAGAATTAACAATGTTTATATGCTTGATCTTGCTTGTATTGAGATTTTTGAGAATTTATGTTGCCTAAAAACTATTATAGATGATTTGTAGCTATGGTATAGGTGACTATGCGATGCTTGTATAAAAACCCTTAGGAAGATTACCCAACGGACTTAGTTAGAGGCATTCCCAAGTTAGACTTCAATAAGGATCATATATGTGATACATATCAGTTAGAAAAGTAAATTAGGTTATCATTATATTATATTAAGGATATCATTACCACTAGACCACTAGAGATTCTATATGTGAATCTATTTGGACCCGTTAGTACTGTTAATCTAGGTGGTAAGAGTGCTAGATTTTTTATAGTGGATGACCATGGGTTAGATACTAAGCACATAATAGTGAGTCATTTGACGAGTTTAAATATTCTCTATTGTGATTCAGAGGAAGTTAGGTTGCTTAATTTCTACCATTCTTAGTGATTATAATGAAGAATTTAAGAATGAGAAATTTGAATTATTTTGCAAAGAATATGGAATTAATCAAAATTTGTTTACCCCTAGGACCTTAAAATAAAATGGTATAGATGAGAGAAATAATATGACACTAGTAGAGGTAGCGAGGGTAATGTTAGCTAAGTATACCCTACCTATATATTTTTGGGTAAAAGTAGTGAATACTGCTTGTTATATGCTAAATAGAGTGAATATTAGATCTAAGATGAATAAGACACCTTATGAGGTACTTAAGGGTAGGATAACTACGCTTTCACATTTGCTTGTCTTTGGGTGTAAGTATTTTATACTTATAAATGGTAAATCTCATCTAAGGAAGTTTGATTCTAAGGCAGATGAAGGAGGCTTCTTAGGTTATTCCACAGTAGGTAAAGCCTATAGGGTCTTCAACAAAAGAATCTTAATTGTAGAGAAATCCACCCATATTGTGTTTAATGAATTAGATAAACTTATTGAGCCTAGGTAAGAAGATGTTGATGAGGTAGAAATTACCCATGGAGGAGAGGCTATTGACCAAGGAGATAGAAAAAAACCTCATGACCCTTTACCTAGAGAGTGGAGATATTTCTTTAGTCATGTTAGAGAGCTTATCCTAGGAGATCTATCAGTAAAGGATAGGACTAAGATGAAAGTCCGAGGAGGTTGTAAAAGCTCAATGACTAGCCTGAGGCACACCAAGAGGGGGGTGAATTAGTAATTTAAAAATTATTCAAAAGAAATATTGATATATATATATATATATATATATATATATATATATATATATATATATATATATATATATATATATATATATATATATATATATATATATTTAAAAAAAAAATGATTTTAAAACTAATCCACAAAATTTACTTAAAATTATGTGAAAGTAATTAAGAATTTAAAATAATTTTTTAATACATATGACTTATTCTTCTTTTACAAGTCACAACCTATTCTAATTACAGTTGATTGTAAAAATTAAAATTTGTGCAGTAAATTCAACTTACAGATGATAGAAAAATAAAATCGCTAAACAGTAAATACAAAAAGGAAAATACATACTAGAAATTTTTATAGTGGTTCAGTCAATCTTGACCTACGTTCAGTCCTTGGAGTCCTCTGCTTCGGGTATTGCACTAGTACTAAGTGACTCTACTTTTGCCCCCACAGCAAAGCGAAGAAGCCCTTACAAAATCCCTTCCATCAATCCCTAGTGTGGCAGAGTACCAAGTCATCCTGTTGGTGACGACAACAAACCTTCAATCTTTTTCTTCTTTCAGGAGACGGTAGAGAACCTTAGCTCCTTTTTCTCCCTCCTACTGTTTGATTGAAAAAGTATATGGTTTGAAAAAGATTTAATTTTCTTTGGGAAATATTTAATTTCTAAAATTTTAGTTTTAGAATCAAATGCTTATTATGAATGATATATCACCTCAAAAGGTGAACATATCATTTTCTAATAGCTTCGGATTATAAAACTTTAGAATTTATCCTAATTATCATAGTTGAATCTAAGAAAGAACTACATATAACCCCGAAGGGTCAAAATGATTATTTAATCAAATATTTAACTATAATAATTTGGATAAGAAGATCATTAATTTCATAATCAAAATTATAGTAGTAATTGGTATATCTCTCCTAAGAAAGAAGTTATCAATCACTATTAGTCGTTTGAAAATGATGATAATCATCACCGAGTTTGATTTTCCCAAAGATAATTAATTGAGGGTTTTAAAAACTTGATTTTGAAAATTAGATCTAAGTTTTTAAATCTCCTACGAGCATAAGCCATTGTAGTTAATTACATCGTAGGAAACCAAAAATTTCCTATGAATACTCTCGATTAAAATAGAGATACAAATTTCAATTTGATTTTTAAAGATTGATATTAAAGGAGGTAAGGGTTGGAATTTCAATAGGGATTGATTCAAGGTTGAGCACTTATTTCTAGAGTTAAAGGAGGAAGGGTAGGAGGTGCTTGCGATTCTGAATTACTTAAGAAACAACTCAACCTATCCTAAGTGTTGGGCTTGAATTTGATTGAATGAGATTTAACATTTGAGTTATCAATTTTATTAGAAGGTTGGGATCAAATTCTCGGAGATTAAGGTCTTAAGATTGAAAATTTGCATCAGATCCTAAGTCTAAAATAGGTACTAAAAATCAGTGACCCAAAACCTAGCTAATGTAATACAAGATCTGGACTTACCCCAGCCTAGATTAGGGAGCCAGCTAAACCACCTAAACATTTTAAAACCATGAATCAAATTTTTAATGAATGAGTGGTTAGGGATGTTGTTCAAGATAAGTTTAAGGAGTTGGGGTCAACATCTAGAGTAGATACCTAATTGACTCCTTTGACTTATGTTGGGTGAAATGCTTAAGTAAAATGCAAATTAAAGATTTAAACACTTTTAAATTTGTTACTAATGTAATACATGCTAATTGACTCGAATGCTTAAATCAGAATGAAGCAGTTTTTAAAAAGGCTTAAAAATAGATTTTTATCATAGATTTGCACAGATCCCTTTGACAGAACTGCAACCTCATAGGCCAGGTGGTATGCTAGAACCCACAGGCGGGGAGGTGCCTAACAAATGGAAAGAAAATGCAACACATATGTTATGAAAAACTCCCGGCGGTCCCGGGCTTACTTCTTAAATTATTAAATTTCTATGTGAGCTTAAATATTTTAATTTCAATTAAGGTAGAAATAGCTTTATTCGTACCCTCACGAGCCTCCGATCAGGTTCTAGGCTAAATCAAAACACGACATGCAAAATTGCCAAAAAACTAAGAAAAGCAGGCAAATCCTAAGCACAATCAACATCAATCACTCATTAAATTAAATCAATTAAATTAAAATTCAAATTGAAAGTCCATGTGACAAGTGCCACTTAATTATATAACCCAGGGTCTATAGGAAAAGTAAAGTAGTCGGGTACCACTTACTACAACCCAAATTCTACTCCTAAGACTCAAGTGATTTTGAGAATTGGGATTCTTCTCATTCTTCACTTCTTCATCCTTCTATAAGCTCCTTGGATCATCAGGTCGGATATCCAAGTGAAAAGAAGCTCTCCCTCAAAATGCGTATTATCTTTTTTCCTTGGATACTTGAAAGGCATCCTAATTTGGATCTCTAAATGGAGAGGGACTCTCCCCTAAGGGATGTCCCTTCCTCTTTGGATTCCAAATTAGAAGTTTAAATCCCATCTCAAATCACTTAATACGTACAACTCAATTCAAATTAAATTACATTAATCAAAATTAAAAATCTAGACTCAACTACCTGCAGGGTTATCCTAATAATCAATATTTAATTTGACATCCCAAGTAGTTAATATCAATCTCAAGCAGTTAATATTAATCAAAATTTAAATACTCAAATCACAACTACACTTGGCCATGCTTTTTTAATTTCAAAGGGGGTCTTAGCATTCTAGAGCACCTACATAAAATATTGTTAGTTTAAAGCTTTATTATTTGCCCCCTTTAATTAATGCCCTGCATGAGCATGGCCACCTACATAGGATTAAATTAGTATAAATTATCCAACCTAGGGATAATTCTAACACACAATTACATCACAGAGTGCAGAAAATTAAATAAACACATCAATTAATTCTATCTACCAAAAAACATGCAGTAAAAACTCTAAAACCCGGCACACAGCAGAAAATTAAACACTAGCCTAGCCTAAATTTAGAAGTGGTGTCCTAGCAAATCATATAAAGTGTGTGAGGTAGGTTGTGTGGTTTGAATATGTCCTAAGTAGGGTAATTTGTTAAATTTGTTTGATGTTCTGGTTGGTTGAAAGGCTTAAAAGAATTTTTAATTAAAGTTTAAATATTAATGATTTAAAATTTTAGGATATATTTTAAAGTGTTGAATGGATACTACCTTTGTTGTTCACCGAGGCCGTGAAGTTTATTTCACCTTCATTGGGGCTAATTTAATTGCCTCGTAGGCCTAGGTTACCTAGTGGTACCCGATATAGTTAAGTCATTTGATTTGATTAAAGTTTAAAAGTTAATTAATTTTAATTAAAATTAATTTATTACTAATTTTAAGATTTAAATTTATTTAAATTTGCTATCAATCCGTTCGTGGCGTTGTGCCACTAGGCTCGAGGAATAAAGCCTCTTTAGGACATGTAGCCTCGCAGCCCGGAGTAGTCCAGCCTATAAATTTGATTGATATAATTTGATTAAGAGTTTTAATTTTGGTTAGATCATTAATAATCCCTTAATTTTAAAGTTTAAACACTCCTTTGAATCCATTCGTGGCATTGTGCCACTAGGCTTAAGGAACAAATCCTCGTTAGGACACGTTGCCCCACAGCCTAGAGTAGTCCAGCCTAAAAACTTCATCTTAGGAGTGATTATTGTGTATTAAGAGATTAGTTGAGTGATTTAAACATTAACTTAACATTTTTTATAATTTAAAATCAATTATCAAATTTTGAAATTTTTTGGATTATTTTAATGATTTAATTGAGGGGTCAAAAGTTGACTTTTTGATTAAGAGTCATTTCTAGAAAATTAACATTTTATTAAAATATTATACCTTAATATGATCAATTAGATTGTAAGTATGCTGGATTTGAATTTTTTATAAAGGTTTGAAGTTTTGACATGAAATTTGACTTAAATTTGACCAAAATTTGACTTTTTTAAATTTGAATGATTTTTGGAAGTTTAAGATTTTTAATAAATATTAGATTTTTATATGAGTTGAATGCCTTTGAGTTTGACTGATTTGGAGTTTTCTTGAATTATTTATGAATTTTTAAAGTTTGGTATTTATTTGAATTTTTAAAAATTATTTAATTAAGGGCCTTTTATTGATTTTGCTCCAAATGAACTCTCAACTCCTTGAAATCAACTCCAAAGGTCAGGAATGACCAAAGAAGAGATTGTCAAGTGTTTGGGAAAGTTTTAGAATTTTTAATTATTTTTAATTAATTTAATATTAAATTTTAATTAAAATTAAATTAAGATCAAATTTGATGTCCACTCAAGGGGCTTTTATTTTTGATTAAGTATTGAATTCTAGTCAATTAGAGGTATTATTTGAATTTTTATGATTTAAATTTGATTTATTGGAAAATTTGAAAGTTTTTATGCTTAATTAAGGTTTATATTTAAGTTAATTAATTAAAGGGAGTAATGACTTAAAAAATCCGTGAGGAAATATCTATAGGCTGAGCAGATCACTAAGTTTGAATGTTCAAAGTTTCAAGTCAATAGGAAGTCTATCCTAATTATTAGAATTATTCTAAGTCCTCTAAACAAATATTTAATTATCATCCTTAAGGTGTCGCTAAGTTAAGTGTGTTCAAAATGAGTGTTTAACTAACCCTTAATATACATGAGCAAGATGTAATCACAATCACAACCAATTCCTAGAGCTAGGAGAGCCCTAAGATTAGGAGTTGTGTGTATCCTACACATGTAAAAATCAAAATAAAACTTAATTAATTAGAAAATTAATCAATGAATAATTAATAAAATAATTATTCATTGATTAATGATCACTCCCCATTAATGATATTCAAGTATAAAACCCATGTTTAAAATTCCATGGGACCTCTCAACATAAGAAGATTTAAATATGTATAATTTTAAAGTAATTTAATATATATATATATATATATATATATATATATATATATATATATATATATATATATATATATATATATATATATATATAAACCTATATAAGTAAATATAAGTTTTACAAATAAATAATTAAAAATATATTCAAAAATAGTTTAAAATACTTTGAGAGGTCCTCTGGTTTTTTAAAAGTTTATTTGGAAATAAATTTTTAATTTTTAAAATATTTAATATAATATTTAATTAAATATTAAAATATTCAAGTAATTCAAATTAATTAAAATAAATTAAGTTTTAAAATTTGAAAATAATTTTAAATTATAATTATTAATTTTCTAAAAATTTTAAAGTATTATTTGTATTTTTATGAATTAAATTGAATTTATTTTGAATTTTAAAGTTTAAAGTTAATTAAATGAATTTAAAATAATCTAAAAATAATTAATATTTAAAATATTTTAAAATTAGATTAAATTAAATGTTGAATGTTTCTACAATTTAAAATGATTTAAAATAATTTTAAAGAAATTTTCAAAATTATTTAAATTTAATTTAACAGTATTTAAATATTTAATATTGAGAATTATTAAAAATATTTAAAGAAAATAGTTTGAATAAATATTTGATTTTTTTTAAAATAAAGTATTTTAAAGTATTTATATGAAAGTTTAAAATATTTTAAAATTAAAATTTAGAAAAGATAGAGAATATTTAATGATTTTTAATTAAATATTAATTAGAAATATTATAGATTTAATAATTAAAATAACTTGAAATATATAAAATTTTTAAATTAATAATTATTTTTAAATTAAAGAATTTGAAAAACTAAAGATTTTGATATAAAATACTTAATTTTTGGGTTAGTAATTAATTTTTAATAATATTTTTAAGTTTTTTGTAATTAAAAATAATTTAAATTAATTTAAACTAATTAAATAGCAAGGACAGTGCCTGCGGCTGAGTGGAACATGTGGCATGCATTGGTTGGCGGGATGAAAATGTGGAGGCAATCATTGCCGGCGACGTAATGATTGCGCCGCTAGTAATGATTAGGGAATCAATTAATCGGGGCCGTGGTTCACTTAAACACATCAGCATGCATTATGGGCCTTTGGATGCCCTGCTATTCAAAATGAACGGGCCTGATTACACTAAACGAGGATCTCTATAGTAGATTGACCGTGTGGTTACAAATAACCACGGGATAACATGATCTGGGCTGTTGATCATAAGATCAACGGCCCAGAAAATGTTCTAGTCGTGCATGTTACGAATGACACCCTAGAATCAAATTTCACCTCATTCTCTCAATATACTCGATTAAAATTCATAAAATTCTAAACACAGATAGAATTTATGAAGAGACTCAATGGAGAGTTTGTTTAATAACTTGAAAAGCACTTATTGAAAAACTAATTTAATCTAAGTGTTTTAAGCTAGGGTTTGAGTGTTTGAGCAATTTTACCGATGGATTTTGGATTTCTTAGATTCTCTGAACTTGTTGATTATCCATGCTTAATTTTTCAGAAGAAGTAGGTTTGGTTTGAGTCTGAGAGGTTTGGTTTGATATTTGAAACTTGCTGGAGGTGGTTGCATTCAATTTGGAGATCAATCAGTTCAAAGTGACTGTTCATACCCTTAAGTGGTATTTTTGTCATTTTGGGCTCTGGTCAACTGGGGGTCAAAGTAGGTCCTTTAGAATGCAGTTTAATACTCAATGGGTCACAAACAAGTGTCTGAAGGTGATTAGAGGCTTGGGAGAAAGCTCCAAGGTCAGGATCCACTAGATGGCAGGTCTAATGGCATAGGCCATAAATATTTGAAGGTTTTATAGCCTTTGGAAATCATTTTAATTTCTAGGGCTAGAGACGTCAGAATGGGCTCAAATTTGGAGGGTTGCCTCTAGAGACATGTCCCATCAATGTGAAATTGATAAACTTTAAATCAGAGGTTATTTGACTGGGTTTTAAAGTGTTTGAAAATTCATTAAAAAGTGTTTCAGGACCTGAGTCATTAGTCTTGAGATCTGGACTGAAAGTCTAGATTTGAACTAGATTTTGGATTTGAATAATGTAATTTGAGTTATCCAAGTTGATTATAATCATTAGGATGATTATGAATGATTGGATAAAGTTAAATCTAGGTTATAAGACTAGATTAAAGTTTGAACTAGGCTTGAAGTCTGGATAGGCCTGGAGTCTGGATAGGTTTGAAGTTTGGGTTGATCTTAAGGATTAAATAAGTCTAGGAACTAGATAGATCCTAGGGTCTAGATTAATCTAGGGTCTGAATAGCCTAAGGTCTAAGTAGGTCCTAAGGCCTAAGAAGATCATAGGATCTGGAGTCTAAAAGAATCCTAGGATTTAAATAGATCAAAGGCATAAGTAGGTCCTAAGGCCTAAGAAGATCATAGGATATGGAGTCTAAAAGAATCCTAGGTTCTGGGAGGGTTTGAGGGTCTAAACTCTAGAAGGATCCTAAGGTCTAGAAATCCTAATGTCTGGGATTTAGAAGGATCCTAGGACCTAAGTAGATCATAAGGTCTAGTATTTAAAAGGATCCTAGTGTCTAGAATAGATCTTAAGGTCTTAGATAGGTCTGGAGCTTGGATTGATCCTAAGATTTGACTGGGTCCTACGACCTAGATTGATTTGGAACCTAGATAGATCTAGTGTCTGGATTAATTGAAGATTGAGTTGATTTTGTATTTGAATTGATTGAAGTCTGGATTGGTTTAATAATTGAATTGATCAAAGATCTGGAATGATTTGAATCAAGGTTAACTAAGGATATGAACTAATCTTAGGGTCAGGATTGATTGGAGCTTAAACTGATTAAAATCTGTGTGGGTTTGAACTTTGAGGTTTAAATTGATTTGAATCTAAGATCAAGATTGATCCTATGGGCAACGTTGATCCTAAAGACTGAAAAGATCCTAGGGTCTGGATTGGGTTCTAATGACCTTATTTAAAAATGAGGTCAGCACCTACCTAAGATAGAGAACCACAACTCTTTTTCTCCCTCCTGAAAAAGACAGAGAACCATAACTCCTTTTTCTCCCTCCTAGACAAGGAAGAGAACCTAGAGGACTTGACTTTGAAGCCTCTCTCCCAAGAGAAACTTCAAGGGCTCACTAGGCCATAGGAGGAATCAAGGTACAAGCTATACTGGAGCAACTATGTGAACCCCTCACACTACTTATCCCTCATGCTCAACCTCACCTTCTTCTTCCTCTCTCAACCAAGAGCTCTTAAGAAACCTTCTCTCTCAAAGTTCCTTTAACAGCCAAAAACTCCTCTCTCTCTCTCTCTCTCTCTCTCTCTCTCTCTCTCTCTCTCTCTCTCTCTCTCTAAGAGATTGTTAAAACATTGCTTAAGTATTGGTCTTTAAAAAACCCTAAAAGTTTAAGTTGAAAGTTGTCCATCTTTGCTCATACAACATGATCAGTATTCGTGCAATACAATAGTTCGAGAACTAGACCTGTCCAGTACAAAATAAATAGTCATTCAGACGAACTGTTTAAATTTTATAAGCATATCGTATAGTATGATAGTGAGGTCATCCAATATGATCAATTTAATTTCTCTATATCGTACAGGATAATGTCTGGGATGATTGAAAATTATCTCTTTCAATCATCTCGTATTGTTCTCATCATACACTATGGTCAGTTAATTCTAATAGGTCGTCCGATATAATATAAATATCGTGCAGTATGATTAGGTCAAAAATCACAGTTTTATTTGGTATGATCTTTAGGATGACCAAATTTCATCTCTGTCAATCATATGATACGATCAAGATCCTATAGTATGATCTACTATAATTAATTAAACCATAATTTGATTGACTAATTATGTGAGATAATTTAAGCAAGATTTTAAAATGACGTACAGTACAATTAGTTCAAAAATCATTTTTCAAAAATTTTTACTTAATATTTGTGGTGGCTAAGGTTTACAGATCAAAATGAATCATACAGTATAATAAGCATCATATAGTATGATCAGTTCATTAAAATTAATGATTCAATTAGTTATTTAAAACCATTTTTTGAATAACTGATCGTACATTAGGGTTATAAGTCATATAGTATAACTAGTTCAAAAAAAAATTATCTTAAATTTTCCTCACTCCCCCTATGTGTGTGTGCATGGTCACCAATTACATATACCCTTATGTGGTAAGACTCAAGAAATAGAAAATTCTATGAAAGTTAAAATTCCATATTCTTTAACTTGACATCCTATTCTATCCAAGCTTGAGTCTTTAGTAATCTTGACTGGTGTATATTTTTTTTAAAATGTTAGTTCACACAGATAAAAAATAATATCTAACAATTATGCTAAGAGAAATAAAAAACTTAATCAATAATATTTGTTATCATCAAAATCACAAGCTAGGGATCTTAGATTGCAACAATCTCCCCCTTTTTTATGATGACAAACATTTTTAGTTGAGAGATAAATAGCAGTTCATTTCTCTTAAGATTTGCCTCACTAGGTGATAGATTTTTAAAAAATAGGGGCTGACCATTTTTTTTAGTTTTCTTTTTTAATTTTGAAAGAGTTTTTTTTTTAAATTCAATAAAATAGAATAAAATAAAATAAAATAAACACAAATAAAATGCTATTTAACAAATGCATACATACAATAAAACACATACTCCCCCTTTTGACATCACCAAAAAGAGGAGGAACACTAAAAATAGGAAAGAAAACTATAAAATTTGAAAAATAGGAAATACATCACACCAAAGAAAAAACTAAAAGAAAGAAGATACTTGATCAGGTGGTAGCTGTGATGGTGGCTGGAAGTAGTTGTGAATTGAGGAGAATTATTATTGGATTGAGGAGAATTATTCCCCAAACCATGCCATGTCTGTCTCATGTTATTATTGTTATTATTGAATGTGTAAGTCTAGGTGAGCTTTAGGTGATCGAATCTTTGTACTATTTCCTCGTAGGGATAGAAGTGAGGTGCTGGTGCTAGTTCTGGTGTCTTTGGTGCTGGTGCATCTGTAGTGTCAGGAGAAGCTCCCCATTCTTCATCAAAATCAAGATCATCGTGCTCTTGCCCCCTATGAAAAAGAATATGGAAGGAAGCATCCATATAGAAGATAGGAGTATTATTGGGAGGTGCAGTGTAGGTAAGTTTGTATTTCTTTTCTAAGATATAGGCTATAACATGACTTATGGCAACATTTTATTTCTTTCTGGTTGAGGTGAGACGAGTAGGATTCAAGTTTTGAATATAATAGATGAGCATTTGAGCTTCATCGAATTGGGTATCCGACATTATGAAGTTTGTGACTAAGGAAAGCAATAGAGTGATATTGACATGATCTCCAGCTTTAGGTATGATTGAGGTACGAAGAATATGCTAGATAACTCTTATATTCTAGTTTAAGGAATGGGCTAAAGGTTAGTGCTGGTTTAAGGCTACATTCCGAATAGTGAGATTTATGGCACTCCAATTATAGTTAGTTTTAGAAGCCAGGGATTGGGGTCTAGGTCCCTTAGTGGAAAGTTGGATGTATTTTCCTAAATCCCCTTTTGTGATTTCTACTTGGTAGTGACATATGTAGGAGGTCATAATTGAGCCATCACCAGTAATTCTAAAGTTGGCTAAAAATCCATACAATAGTTCAGAGTGGAAGGGAAGTGCAAGGGTGAGAAGGAATTGGAGGGAGGTGGTATCTAACAGGCTCATCACCTAATAATTGAGTGTATGTTGATTGAGCAACCCTGAGGGTGTGTTGCGAGCCTCCTTATATATATAGTATGTTATTTCATCAGCAGCAGATTGGAATTGATCGTCACTTGGGAGATGAGAGGAAGAGCTCCCTTGGGTCATATGATCGCATTTACTTCTACTGGCTATTGGAGAATTCAAGGTTGTGAGGGTAGGAATTTGAAGGAAGAAGGAATTGAGTGGATTAAAACCTTAGAAAAATCCTTCAATTTATATATTTGAGGTCAATTGTATAGTATAATTGGTGATCATACAGTATGATTAAATGAATTTAAATTATCTGGATGATTGATCGAGAAAAGGCAATCAAATCATACAGTACGATCAGTATCATCCTAGACGATATTAAGAGATTTCATTCATCCCGAGGAGTTACCTATATGATCTTTGACTAAATAGATCATACAATATGAAGTGAAATTATTATCATACCAGCTGAATTAAATTTGTCCAACTCCTATTGACACCTGTATCATACAGTACAAAAGTGAATCATACAGTACGATGTCAACATTTTTTTTTTTAGAATTTTGAAAAATTTTTCTTCGGTCTAGTGAAGAGTGTGTAATGATCAAGAAAAGTCTATTAAGTAAAAATAAATAAGAAACAGACAAAAAAATAACATATAAAATAAATCACAAAATAAACACATACAAATTCTAAGTGATACATATGAATGGTTGATTTCAAATGATAGAAACATTTGAATTCATCCTGAATCAAGTATGTTTATAACACCTATTCTAGTCCTCAAGGTGCTAAAGGTGTTATAGGCTAGAGGTTTAGTAAAGATGTCTGCCAATTGGTCTCTAGTAGCTATATGATGCAATTCTATATCTCCCTTGGCTACATGCTCTCTTATAAAGTAATGCCTAATGTCTATATACTTTGTGCGAGAGCATTGAATTTAATTTTTAGATCTACAAATAGCACTAGGATTATTACACGTCATAAGAATGGTTCCTACAGGTAGTCTAAGATCTATGATTTATTGCTTTAGCCATAGGACTTAAGCAACACAGCTTCCTATAGTAATATATTTCATCTCAGCGATTGATAGGGCTACTAAATGTTGCTTTTTATTGGATCAAGAAACTTAAGTTTGGCCAATAAACTGACAGGTTATTGATGTACTTTTCCTATCTACCCTGCATCCTATAAAGTCAAAATCTGAATATCCTTTGATCTTAAAATATGAGCTATGTCCAGGGTACCAGATACTTAGGTTTTGGGTGCCTAATAGGTATCTAAGGATTCTCTTAACAACAGTTAGATGAGATTCTTTGGATCATCTTGAAGTCTAGCATAAAGACCTACACTAAACATTATATCGGGTCAACTAGCAGTCAAATAGAGAAGTGATCCAATTATTCCTCTATATTTTTTTTGATCTACTGACTACCCATTTGGGTCCTTATCTAACCGAATGGTAAAGCTCATGGGAGTGTTTATGGCCTTAGTATTATCCATTTCATATTTCTTAAGGATGTCCTTGATATATTTAGATTGGTTAAGGAGGTTGCATCATCCCTCTGCTTCATACTAAATCCAAGAAAATAATTTAACTCACCCATCATGCTCATTTCAAACTTTTTCCTCATTATTTTTGAATATTCATCACATAGTTTTTATCTGAAGATCTAAACAATATATCTTTGACATAAATTTGAACAATGAGTATGTCTTCTCCTATTTTTTTGATAAATGGGGTGGAGTCTACACTACCCTTAACACAGGCTCTATCTAGGAGAAAAATGCTTAGCCTTTTATACCAATCTCTAGGTACTTATTTTAATATATATATGCCTTTTTAACTTGAACACATGATTTAGAAATTATGAATTTTCAAAACCTAGGGATTGCTCAACATACACATCTTCTTTAATCACCTTATTTAGGAAGGCACTCTAAACATTCATTTGATATAATTTAAATCCCCTAAAGCAGGCAAAAGCTAGTAGCATCCTAATGGCTTCTAGTCTAGCTATAGGGGCAAAGATTTCCTCAAAATTTATTCCTTCAATTTGATTGTTCCCTGTAGCTACTAATCTGGCCTTATTTCTCACTATTAGTCTAGAGTCATTTATTTTATTTTTGAAAACCCACTTTGTTCCAACTATACTCTGGTCCTTAGTGTTGCAAATTTAGATTTAAGGATTATAATTTTGATGATAACAAATATTTTTGTGCTCTGTTTTTGGTTGACTAATGTTTCAGGTACAAACGATCAAATGCAGTCCAAGCTAACTCAAGATCGGGTCCGTATGTATTTAAATTGTAATTTTTCTCTTTCTTGAGTCAAATATAGTGTAATTGATCCCCTAGCTAAGTAACCTTGCACACACACACCAAGGGGGAGAGTTTTAGGGAGGTAGAGTCTCTGTTTACAAGTTTTGCTCATATCATCCTAGATGATCCAATGAAAATAGAAACCCTAATTAGGGTGACCATGTTAAGTCAGTTTGATTAAGCATATTATACTGGATGATATATATATCGTATAGGACGATAGGCTCAAATAAAAAATTCTCAGCCGCCAGATCAAGTTAGGTAAGTTTTTATTTTTAGAGATTTGGTCTGATCATCCTAGACGATACATGTATCATCCTGGATGATCCATTACAATCATGCCTAAATTAGTCTGGTGATTAAGGAAAGAAATAAATTTTTGATTGATATGATCATATCATCCGGGATGATCATAATATCATACTAGATGATACGTATAAAATCCTGACCGTCCAGCGCATTTCACCTGGACGAATCGAACTATCTCCTGGATGAAATGCTCGAGTTTGAACTAATCGTACGGGACGACATAAATATTATCCCGGATGATCAAGTCATTTTAAATCGTACAGAATATTTTGTGCAGGACAAACTGAACTATGTACAGGATGATTTTGGGTATTTTGAACTAATCATACAAAACAATAGAGATGTCGTCCTAGACGATTTAGTTATTTTGAGATCGTCCAGCATAAGTTTCCCTGGACGACCAGCATGATCTTCTGGATGAAATTCCTGATTTACACTAATCATCCCGGATGATCGTAAAATTGTACGGGACGATCTGAATAAATTTTGTCTTCTAATTATCCAGAGAAACCTGATCGTCCATACTGATATATGAGTATTTACACTGATCGTACAGGATGATCCATTGATCGTCCTGGATGATATTTGTCGACCAGTTAAAATTTAGGGCAATTTTTGAGCCCTCCTATTTAAGATCTTTTTCTTCAAATAAGAAAAATCTTTTTCCACTTTCCTTACCAGAGAAAACCTTGAGAGAGAGAGAGAGCTTGGGAGAGAAAGAGAGGATCTTGTGAGGGGGAGTTTGTGAGGGATTCACAAAGGTTGCTCCAAGCAAGAATCTGAGTCATCTTCTCTATTTGTCGTCTCCTGTCTTGTCGGTGTCTCTGTGGGAGGATCATTCGCAAGAAGATCCGAGTTCTCTGCCTGCTTCAGGAGGAAACAAAAGGAGTCAGGGTTCTCTACCTGCTTCAGGAGGAAGCGAAAGAATTTCAGGTTCTCTGCCTCACCGTGTTGGTGGAAAGGAGTTTTTGTACAGGCTTCTCCGCCTTGCTATGGGAGCAAAAGGAGAGTCACTTAGTGTTAGTGCAAGACCCGGAGGGGAGGCTTCGGGGAGTGGACGTAGGTCAAGTTGACCGAACCACTAAAATCTGGTGTGTTCTTTCTGATTATTTTTTGCACTTTATTTTTCTATTTTTATCTGCTTGGGTGAAATTTGTGATTAATCTTTTCATTACTGTGTTTACTCTTTTCCACTATAAATTATCAAAAGATCTTTTCTGTTGCTAAAGAATTTTTAAAACTACCAATTCACCCTCCTCTTGGTTAGCCTCGGGACTAGTTCATAAGGGCTTAACATCCCTATCGAACTTTCAAGTGGTTTCAGAGCGGGATTCAAAAATAAAGTTTGAAAACTTTTGAATTTGATCCATGGCTAACTTTGGTAATAGAAATACTGTTGAAGGTTATTCAATTACACATCCACCATTGTTTGATAACATACATTTTGATTTTTTGAAAACTTGTATGTCAACTTTTCTTCAATCTATAGATTATCACATGTGGATGCTTGTTAAGGATGGTTATGAAGCACCTTTTAGAATGGTTAATAATGTTAAAACTGAACTGCTTTTCAATGAATGGACTTTTGATGATCGGGACTTAGCCCAACTGAATGCCAAATATTTGAATTATTTTTTCTGTACCATAAAATCTGAGGATTACATACGTGTCTCTACTTGTATAACTAGTAAAAAGATTTGGGATAGATTATGCATCACTTATGAAGGCACATCTGAGATTAAACAATCTAGATTGAACTTCCTACTTCACGACTATGAACTCTTTCGCATGAAACTTAGTGAATTGATTTCTGAAATGTATACTAGGTTTACTCAAATTGTCACTTCTTTACATGCTTTGGGAAGAGAACTTATAAACTATGTAAAAGCGAACAAAATTCTGAGATGTTTGCATTTTTCATTGATAACTTACTTGGATCACTCATTACTTATAAGCAAGGAGAGAACCAAAGACAGCTTGATGTAGGTGAGAAAATAAAAGAGAAAACTGTAGCGCTGAAGGATAACGATATTAATACTGGTACTTCCGGGTCTGATAGCGATGATGTTGCCTTAATCACTAGGCAATTTAAAAGCTTTCAAAGGAAGAAACACAAGAACTTTCAGAAGTGGACCAAAGATAAGAGCAATAGAAATTATAAAAATTCATCTGATACTATTTGTTTTAAATGCAGGAAGCCTGGACACATAAAGGCTGATTGTCCTAAACTTAAGCCTCACCCAAGCAAGGAGAAGGGTGAGGAGAAACCCAAGTTCAGGAAGGATAAGAAGCTGATTCAAAAGGCGTTCTAGGCAGATTCTACATCTGACTCCTCTGAGACTGAAGCTGAAGAGGAGACTACTAACTTATGTTTGATGGTAGATGATCATCCTGGTCAATCTGACCAAGAAGAGGTATGTGAGCTAACCTATGATCAATTTCTTGAAGTTTCTGAGAAAATTCATTCATCATATAGGAAACTTAAGAAAACCCATGCCAGTCTGAAATTGGATATCTTGAATTTATAAAAAGAGCATGATGTTTTGACTAAAGATCACTCTACACTTGATAGCAATCAGATGTCATTACTTGATGAATTTGATGAGTTGAATAAAAAGCATTCTGATTTGATTACTGAGCATGATTCATTAAAAGCATCACATGTTGAATTAAAAACTGCATTAAGGGAATTAAAAACTCATGAAAGTTCGATAGGGATGTTAAGCCCTGATGAACTAGTCCCGAGGCTAACCAAGAGGAGGGGTGAATTGGTAATTTAAAAATTCGAGAGCAACAGCAAAAATCTTTTCTATGATATACAGCGGAAACAAATAAATACTCAACCGAAAAGATTAAACACAAATTTCACCCAAGCAGATAATCACAAAAAAACTAAACTGCAGAAAGTAATCAGAAAGAACACACCAGAATTTTATAGTGGTTCGGTCAACTTGACCTACGTCGACTCCCCGGAGCCTCCCCTCCGGGTATTGCACTAACTCAAAGTGTTTCTCCTTTTGCTCCCACAGCAAAGCGGAGAAGCCTGTACAAAAACCTCCTTTCCACCGACACGGTGAGGCAGAGAACCCAACCTCCTTTTGCTTCCTCCTGAAGCAGGCAGAGAACCTCGGACTCCTTTCGCTTTCTCCTGAAGCAGGCAGAGAACCCCGGATCTTCTTGCAAATGATCCTCTCACAAAGAACACCAACACGACGAAAGACGACGAGCGGAGAAGATGACTCTGATCCTTGCTTGGAGTAACCTTCGTGAACCCCTCACAAACTCCCCCTCACAAGATCCTCTCTTTCTCTCTCCCAAACTCTCTCTCTCTCTAGGGTTTCTCTGGAAAGGAAAGTGGCAAAAGATTTTTCTTATGCAAAGAAAAATTTCTTTTAAAGGAGGGCTCTAAGATTGCCCTAAATCTCAACTGGTCGGCCTAGATCGTCCAGCACGATCGATAGATCGTCCTGTACGATCAGTTTAAAATCAGCTACTTTAGCTTGGAGGATCAGGCTCTTCTGGATTATCAGTAGAAAAAGTTGTTCATGAAAGTTTGATAGGGATGTTAAGCCCTGATGAACTAGTCCCGAGGCTAACCAAGAGGGGGTGAATTAGTTATTTAAAAATTCGAGAGCAACAGTGAAAATCTTTTCTTTAATATGCAGCGGAAATGAATAAAACAATCAAACAAAAAGATTGAACACAATTTCACTCAAGCAGTTAATCACAACAAAACAAAAGTGCAGAAAGTAATTAGAAAGAACACACCGGATTTTATAGTGGTTCGGTCAACTTGACCTACGTCCACTCCCCGGAGCCTCCCCTCCAGGTATTGCATTAACTCAAAGTGTCTCTCCTTTTGCTCCCACAGCAAGGCGGAGAAGCCTGTACAAAAACCTCCTTTCCACCGACACAGTAAGCCAGAGAACCTAACCTCCTTTTGCTTCCTCCTGAAGCAGGCAGAGAACCTCGGATCTTCTTGCCGACGATCCTATCCCAAAGTACACCAACACGACGAAAGACGATAAGCGGAGAAGAAGACTCTGATCCTTGCTTGGAGCAACCTTCGTGAACCCCTCACGAACTCCCCCTTACTAGATCCTCTCTCTCTCTCCCAAACTCTCTCTCTCTCTAGGGTTTCTCTAGAAAGGAAAGTGGCAAAATATTTTTCTTGTTGGAAAAAAATATCTTTTATAGGAGGGCTCAAAATTTGCCCAAAATCTCAACTGGTCGGCCTAGTTTATCCAGGATGATCTATATATCATCCTGTACGATCAGTTCAAAATTAGCTGTTCAGCCTGGACGATCTGGCTCTTCTGGACGATCAGTGGAAAAAGTTATTCTGATCGTCCCGTACGATTCTGCGATCATCCGGGACAATTAGTGTAAATTCAGGAATATCGTCCAGAAGACAGTTCGGGTCGTCCAGAGCAAACTATGCTGGACGACCAAAAAATGACTTGATCGTCCAGGATGATAAGAGTATCATCATGTATGATTAGTTCAAAAAGTGCCAAAATCATCCTAAGCACAGTTCAGGTCGTACAGTAGAAACACACTATACAAACATGATCGTCCAGGACGATCCCGCGATCGTCCAGGACGATCCCGCGATCGTCCAGGACGATATGATCGTATCAATCAAATATTAATTGCTTTCCTTAATTACCAGATTAATTTAGGCATGATTGTACTGTATCGTCCAGGACGATACACGTATCGTCCAGGACGATCAGACCAAATATCTTAAAATAAAAATTTGCCTAACTTGATCTGGCGGCTGAGAATTTCTGATTTGAGCATATCATCCTGTACGATGCAACGATCGTCCATGACGATCTGCTTAATCAGACACACTTAACTTGGTTGCCCTAATTAGGGTTTTTATTTTTACTTGATCGTCCAGGATGATGTGACTATCGTCTAGGATGATCTGAACAAAAACCTGAACAGAAACTCTAATTTACTCAAGCTCTCCCCTTGAGTGTGTGTGTGCAAGGTTACTTAGCTAGGGGATCAGTTACATTACAATTGACTCAAGAAAAAGAAAATAGTACACTTAGACACACTTGGACCCGATCTTGAGTTAGCTTGAGTTGCTCGTGATCTTTTGTGCCTGAAATGAGTTAGCCAAGCAAAACACAATAGAAACATGTTTATCATCATGAAAACCAAATTTGCAACAATCTACCCCTTTTTGATGATGGCAAATATTTGTGCAGTAGTTTAAAAATTAAAATAATTAGGAGATCGAAAAACAAATTTTTTTCAATTTTCATTTAACAACCAAAGCAATACAGAAACACAACTACAAAAATATAACTAGTACAGAAACTACTACAACTGACTCCCCCTTTTGACTTCACAAAAAGGAGGAGGGTAAACAGAAACACTGAAACATCAGTACAAACAGTAAAATGAAAAAAATAAAACCAAATGAAATAAAACGTGAACCGAGAACACAAAAGCAACGATTTTTTTTTGATCAAGCTGCTCCAGCAAATCAGAATTTTTTCCATAATTTTAGATCCAAAAACCAATAAAAAGACGATTGACAGTGCTGAAATCCAAAAAAAGTTGGAAAATTTGACTTTCGTAACTCCCACCTCGGGCACCTTATCGATGCAAATCTCTTTCAAAATAAAAATCCAATTCAGAAGAAACAAAATTAGATTTGAAAAGAGATCCTTTCAAGCCTCGTTCCAGAAAAATATCTGATATAATAGTGTTACAAAGTAAAAAATCAGACATCAAGATTTTCAAACTCAAGCTTTTGAAAATATTAAGTGGCGCACAGATTTTTCTAAGACATTTAACGATCTGAAAGGGAAGAAAGCTTGGTTTGGGCTCATTTTGTGCCTCTTTTTCAATTTATATGACGCTTTGCGCATCTTTTGATTTTTGATAGACTTTGTGTATCTTTTAGTTTGGCGACATTTCACATCTTTTTAGCTTTGGGCTCATTTTGTGCCTCTTTTTCAATTTATTTGGCGCACTGTGCATCTTTTGTAAGATTTCTCCCTCTCAAAATCGTTAAAGGATCTCTGCTGTAAAATTACCTTCCAGACATAGGAGATACTCTCCACAATAAGGAAGAGTAATTCACAAAATAAAAGCCATACGTCATATGATATGTGCAATCACTTGGTTTAGAAAATCAAAATAATGACTCAAGACTTTGAAAATACTATTGATATGAGGTAGATTACTGTAAGAAGATAAAATAAATCTCTATTTCAAAAACTAAAATTTTAATTTTGAAGAGGATATTTATCCAAAAGAAACACTACACCAGCAAAGGAGTTAGAGGAAGAGAAACAATCATCAATGTTTCTTCCCTTTAACATATCCAATAGAATCAATCACTGCTTACCAGCTTCCAAATAAAAACAAGGTAAAACTCTCAGTCAGAAATCCAGTTTATAAGAAGTAGCGAGTAGTGATCGGATTTTGAAAAGCATAAAATAGTAATTAAAAGAGATGGACCAGTAAATAAAACAGGTAGATAATTACATCAAAAGAAATACTCAAATCAAACTAACACCAAAGTTAAAATAGAAATCAGTAGAATAAAAAAAATAGAAAGTAAATAATCAAATCAAACAGCTAACTAACAGAAGCAGAATAAAAACCAGAGAAATCAGAAATCAGCAATCATCAGAATCAAGCATTTATATCAATCACTCCTAATCTGGTCCTCAAAATGCTGAATGAGTCAAAGGCTAGTGGTTTAGTGAATATGTCAGCTAGCTGATTTTCAGTTGCTACATGATGTAGCTCAATATCTCCTTTCGTAACATGGTCCCTAATGAAGTGATGCCTTATATCAATGTGTTTGGTTCTATAATATTGGATTGGATTCTTAGAAATGCATATGGCACTAGTATTATCACACAGAATAGATATTGTGCCCACAGGTAATCCTAAATCCAAGACTTGTTGCTTCAACCAAAGAACTTGGGCCACACAACTCCCTAAGGCAATGTACTCAACTTCAGTAGTGGAAAGTGCAACTGAGTTCTATTTTCTACTGGACCAGGAGACTAACGACTGTCCTATGAATTGATAAGTTCCAGAAGTGCTCTTTTTATCCACCCTACACCCTGCAAAGTCAGAATCAGAATATCCAATGATCTCAAAAGAGGTGTTGTGCCTAGGGTACCAGATTCTGAGGTTTGGGGTCCCTAAAAGATATCTAAGAATTCTCTTAACAGCAGTCAGGTGGGACTCTTTAGGATTAGCCTGAAACCTAGCACAAAGACAAACACTAAACATGATATCAGGTCGGCTAGCAGTCAAGTAAAGCAGAGATCCAATTATTCCTCTATACTTCTTCTGATCAACTGATTTTCCACTTGAATCCTTATCTAACTGAACAGAGGAGCTCATGGGAGTATTGATTGGCTTGGATTTGTCCATTTCATATTTTTTTTCAAAATGTCCTTAGTGTATTTAGATTGATTGAGAAAGGTTCCATCATCCAATTGTCTTATGCTAAACCCCAAAAAGTAGGACAATTCTCCCATCATACTCATCTCAAACTCCTTACTCATTATTTCAGAAAACTCATCACATAAATATTTAT
Source organism: Dendrobium chrysotoxum (assembly GCA_019925795.1). Classification (NCBI taxonomy): domain Eukaryota; kingdom Viridiplantae; phylum Streptophyta; class Magnoliopsida; order Asparagales; family Orchidaceae; genus Dendrobium; species Dendrobium chrysotoxum. Next base: position 35,439,108 of record CM034306.1, on the reverse strand, counting down.
CAGAAGATCCAAAGATTATATCATCAACATAGATCAGGACAACGAGTAAATCATCCCCTATTCTCCTTAGAAAAAGGGTGGTGTCTACACTCCCCTTAACAAACTCTCTTTCTAACAGAAATGTGCTAAGCCTCTTATACAAAGCTCTAGGTGCCTATTTCAATCCATATAAGGCCTTTTTAATTTGTAAATATGATTTAGATATTGGGAACTCTCAAAGCCTGGGGGTTATTCTACAAAAACATCCGCTTTATTACCCCATTTAAAAAGGCACTCTTGACATCCATTTGAAACAGCTTGAATCCCTTATAATAGGCAAAGGCTAGTAGCACTCTAATGGCTTCCAATCTAGCTACAGGGGTAAAGGTCTCCTCAAAATCAATCCCTTCAATCTGATTATACCCCTTAGCCACCAATCTTGCCTTAATCCTAACCACCACACCAGAATCATTCATCTTATTCTTAAAGACCCACTTGGTTCCCACAATACTTTCATTTATAGGTCTTTCTACTAACTCCCAAACATCATTCCTTACAAATTGATTCAATTCTTCTTGCATAGCTAAGATCCAAAACTCATCCGAAAGGGCTTGAGTGATGTTGGTGGGTTCAGTCATTGAGATAAAGACAGAGTGGTTTACTTCCTTCCTAAGTCCATGCCTAGTCCTAACACCTTCAGAAGGGTCTCCTAAAATCAGTTCTTTAGGATGACTTGAAGAATATCTCCAATCTCTAGGCAGTGTGGTTTGAGGTTCTACCCTTTCCTCCAGATTTACATTTCTAACCCCTTCGGTAATCTCCTCTACCTCTTCTTCTTCCTCAACTCTAATCACCTTAGGATCAGATTCATCAAACACCACATGAGTTGTCTCTTCCACCACCAAAGTCCTCTTGAAGAACACTCTAAAGGATTTCCCCACACTAGAATAGCCTAAGAACACTCCTTCATCAGATTTGGGGTCAAACTTTCCTAAGGATGATTTCCCATTGTTCAGAATGAAAACCTTACAGCCAAAGACATGGAGGTGGGACAGGTTTGGACTTCTACCCTTAATGATCTCATAAGGTGTTTTGTTCCGATTTGATCTCACATTCACCCTATTCAGAACATAACAGGCAGTGTTTACCGCTTCAGCCCAAAAGTATTTTGGAAGTGAATACTCAGCAAGCATGGCTCTAGCGGCTTCCACTAAGGTCCTGTTCTTCCTTTCAGCTACCCCGTTCTGCTGAGGGGTCCTAGGAGCTGAAAAATTATGACTAATCCCTTGCTCCTCACAAAAACTTCCAAACTTCACATTCTCAAACTCCCCACCATGATCACTATGAATAGTCAGGATCTCATAACCTAACTTCCTTTGAATCCAAGTGGAGAAGGACTTAAACTCATCAAATGACTCAGATTTATGTGACAAGAATTTAATCCAAGTGAACCTCGAGTAGTCATCTACAATCACAAAACCAAAGACTCTCCCCCCTAAGCTGGCAGTGCTAATGGGTCCAAAGAGATCCATGTGAAGGACTTCTAAAGGTCTAGAGGTGCTAATGTCCTTAACAGAGTGAAAGGAGGACTGGACTTGCTTCCCTAACTGACAGGCATCACACAGGTGGTCCTTAGTGAACTTAAGCTTTGGCACACCTCTAACTAAGTCCTTTTGGGCGACTCTCCTAAGGTTTTTCATACTGGCATGACACAATCTCCTATGCCACAACCAAGACTCATCAGCAGCAGTTTTTAAGCAAATTAAATTTTCAGCTTTAATGCAACTTACATCCAGCTTGTAGATGTTGTTGATCCTTTGTCCCTGCAAAACAACCTTGTCCATTAAGCTTAAAATGCAGCAAGTGGGTAGGAATTTGATGTTGTATCCTTTGTCACAAAGTTGACTGATGCTCAGTAAGTTGTGTTTCAATCCATCTACAAGCAAAACATTGTCAATCATAAAACTCTTTGAATCACTAATTATACCTGAGCCTACCTCCCACCTGGTGGTGTTTTCTCCAAGTGTAACCTTGCCTCCAGCGAAATGAACTGATTTACATCTCTAATCATGTGTCTTGAACATCCGCTGTCCAGGTACCACATGCTCTCACGAGGTCTTGTGTGAGAGTACACCTACAAAATTATCAAACATCAGTTTTAGGAACCCAATCAGGTTTGGGTTTCTTCTTATGAAAAGAAGAATATGATGCATGTGTGCTGTGCTGTGAAATAGGTAGTTTGGGCCTCCACACCCAATGTGTACTACGGTGAACAGTGCAGGTGTGGGAGATGTGTCCTAACATGCCACAGGAAAAGTATCTAACACCAGGAAAAGGGTTAATTAATCTACGTGAGTGATAGTGCCTCTTCTTAGGTTTATACGAAACATGCTTTGATGATTTTAAATCTGATTCTATAAAAGGTGGAGGTGCATAAAACTGTGCAAAAGTAGGAGGTGTTTGGTTTTTCTCAAAAGCACTGATTTTCACTTTAAAAATTCATTTTCTTTATTTAAACTTACAATTTCAAATTTTAAAGCACCATTGCTACTCTCCACTTCACATGCCATGGTATCTAATTCTTTAAAAGCTCTCTCTAGATCAACATGAGTGGTTTCTAATGAATCATGCACAGTAACTAAATCAGAATATTTTTTGTTCAATTCATCAAACTCATCAAGTAAAGACATGTGATTGTTGTCAAGTGTGGAATGATCTTTAACTACAGAATCATGCTCTTTTTGTAAAGTCAAATAATCCAATTTCAAGCTAGCATGGATTTTCTTAAGCTTCCTATACGATGCATGAATTTTTTCAGATACTTCAAGTAATTGATCGTAAGTAAGCTCACATACCTCTTCCTGGTCCGACTAACCAGGGTGATCATCAGCCATCAGACACAAATTTGTTTCCTCCTCTTCAACTTCAGTCTCAGAGGAGTCGGATGCAGAGTCTGCCCAAAACGCCTTCTGAATCCGCTCCTTATCCTTTCTGAACTTGTGTTTCTCCTCACCTTTCTCCTTGCTTGGATGAGCTTTAAGTGTAGGACAATCAGCCTTAATGTGTCCAGGCTTCCTGCATTCAAAACAGATAGTATCAGATGAACCCTTAAAATTTTTGTTGGACTTACCCTTGTTCCACTTTTGAAAGTTCTTGTGTTTCTTCCTTAGAAAGCTTTTGAATTGCCTTGTGATCAAGGCAATGTCATCACTATCAGACCCGAAAAAGCAAGAATCATGATCATTGGCCTTCAGTGCCACTATTTTCTCCTTCTTCTTCTCATCTGCATAAAGCTGTCTTTGGTTCACCCCTTGCTCGTAAGCAATGAGTGATCCAAGTAAGCTATCAATAGAGTAAGTATTCAAATCTTTAGATTCAGTGATTGCAGTTATCTTAGCATCATATGAAGAAGGCAAACATCTAAGTATTTTGTTCACTCTTTCGTAGTTTGTAAGTTCTCTACCTAAGGCATGCAAAGAAGTGACGATTTGAGTGAATCTAGTATACATTTCAGAAATAGTTTCAGTAGGTTTCATGCGAAACAGTTCATAGTCATGAAGCAAAATATTTAACCTAGACTATTTGACCTCAATTGTACCTTCATACGTGATGCACAATCTATCCCAGATTTCCTTACCAGTTGTACACGTAGAGACACGCATATAATCCTCAAATTTTAAAGCACAGAAAAAATAGTTCAAGCATTTGGCATTCAATTGTGCTAAATCACGATCATCAAAAGTCCAATCAACAAAGGGTAGTTTAGTTTTCACATTGTTAACCAATCTAAACGGTGGTTCGTATCCATCATTAACTAACATCCACATGCGATAATCAATTGATTGAAGAAAAGTGGACATGCGAGTTTTCCAAAAGTCAAAAGGAATATTATCAAATAATGGCGGTCGTGTAATTGAATAACCTTCAGCAGTATTACGATTACCAAAGTTAGCCATGGATCAAATTCAAATGTTTTTAAACTTAAATTTTGAATCCCGCTCTGATACAACTTGAAAGTTAAATAGGGATGTTAAGACCTGATGAATTAGTCCCGAGGCTAACCAAGAGGGGGGGGGGGGTGAATTGGTTATTTAAAAATTTGAGAGCAACAGTGAAAATCTTTTCTTTAATATGCAGCGGAAATGAATAAAATAATCAAACAAAAAGATCGAACACAATTTCACCCAAGCAGTTAATCACAGAAAAACAAAAGTGCAGAAAGTAATTAGAATGAATACACTGGATTTTATAGTGGTTCGGTCAACTTGACCTACATCTACTCCCCGGAGCCTCCCCTCTGGGTATTGCACTAACTCAAAGTGTCTCTCCTTTTGCTCCCACAGCAAGGCGGAGAAGCCTGTATAAAAATCTCCTTTCCACCGATACGGTGAGGCAGAGAACCTGACCTCCTTTTGCTTCCTCCTAAAGCAGGTAGAGAACCTCGGATCTTCTTACCGATGATCCTCTCCTAAAGAACACCAACACGAGGAAAGACAATGAGCGGAGAAGAAGACTCTGATCCTTGCTTGGAGCAACCTTCGTGAACCCCTCACGAACTTCCCCTCATAAGATCCTCTCTCTCTCTCTCCCAAACTCTCTCTCTCTCTCTAGGGCTTCTCTAGAAAGGAAAGTGGTAAAAGATTTTTCTTGTTGGAAGAAAAATATCTTTTATAGGAGGGCTCAAAATTTACCCTAAATCTCAACTAGTCGGCCTAGATCGATCCAGGATGATCTATATAGTCCTGTACGATCAGTTCAAAATTAGCTGTTCAGCCTGGATGATCTGGCTCTTCTGGATGATCAGTGAAAAAAGTTGTTCTGGTCGTCCCGTACGATTCTACGATCGTCCGGGACGATTAGTGTAAATTCAGGAATATCGTCCAGAAGACAGTTTGGGTCGTCTAGAATAAATTGTGCTGGACAACCAAAAAATGACTTGATCGTCCAGGATGATAAGAGTATCGTCCTGTACGATTAGTTCGAAAAGTGCCAAAATCGTCCTGAGCACAGTTCGGGTCGTACAGCAGAAACACACTATACGAACATGATCGTCCAGGACTATATGATCGTATCAATCAAATATTAATTGCTTTCCTTAATTACCAGATTAATTTAGGCATGATTATACTATATCGTCCAGGATGATACACGTATTATCCGGGACGATCAGACCAAATATCTTAAAATAAAAACTTGCCTAACTTGATCTTGCGGCTGAGAATTTCTGATTTGAGCATATCATCCTGTACGATGCAATGATCGTCTAGGACGATCTGCTTAATCAGACACACTTAACTTGGTCACCCTAATTAGGATTTCTATTTTTACTTGATCGTCCAGGACGATCTGTATAAAAACCTGAACATAAACTCTAATTCACTCAAGCTCTCCCCCTGAGTGTGTGTGTGCAAGGTTACTTAGCTAGGGGATCAGTTACATTATAATTGACTCAATAAAAAGAAAATAGTACACTTAGACACACTTGGACCCGATCTTGAGTTGGCTTGAGTTGCTCGTGATCTTTTGTGTCTGAAATGGGTTAGCCAAGCAAAACACAATAGAAACATGTTTGTCATCATCAAAACCAGATTTGTAACAGTTCATATCGTCCTGTACGATTCTGCGATCGTCCGGGATGATTAGTGTAAATTGAGGAATTTTGTCCAGAAGACCGCTCTGGTCGTCCAGAGAAACTTATGCTGGACGACCCAAAAATGACTTGATCGTCTAGGACGATGAGGATATCGTCTTATAGGATTAGTTCAAAATGTGCTCAAATTGTCCTGAGCACCGCTTTGGACATCCATCTGAAACACACTAGACGATCATGTTCATCCAGGACGATCCTGTGATCGTCTCGGACGATCCTTTGATCATCCCGGACGATATGATCGTATCAATCAAGTATTAATTGCTTTCTTTAATTACCAGACTAATTTAGGAATGATTATACTGGATTATCAAGGACGATACACGTATCATTCGGGATGATCAGACCAAATATCTTAAAATAAAAACTTTCCTAACTTGATCTGGCGGCTGAGAATTTTTGATTTGAGCATATCAATGATCATCCAGGACGATCTGCTTAATCAGACCCACTTAACTTGGTAGCCCTAATTAGGGTTTTTTTGTTTTTACTTGTTCATCCAGAATGATGTGACTATCGTAGGTTTTTTGTTTTTACTTGTTCAAACTGACCTCGTATACATTTCAGAAATGGTTTCAGTAGGTTTCATGCAAAATAGTTCATAGTCAAGAAGAAAAATATTTAACCTAGACTGTTTGACTTCAGTTGTACCCTCATAAGTGATGCACAATCTATCCCAAATCTCTTTACCAGTTATACAAGTAGAGACACGCATATAATCTTCAGATTTTAAAGCACAAAAAAAAACAATTCAAACATTTGGCATTCAATTGTGCTAAGTCACGATCATCAAAAGTCCAATCAGTAAAGGGCAGTTTAGTTTTAACATTATTAACCATCCTAAAAGGTGGTTCGTATCCATCCTTAACTAGCATCCACATGCTATAATCAATTGATTGTAGAAAAGTGGAAATGCGAGTTTTTCAAAAATCAAAAGGTATGTTATCAAATAATGGCGGTCGTGTAATTGAATAACCTTCAGCAGTATTACGATTACCAAAGTTAGCCATGGATCAAATTCAAATATTTTTAAACTTAAATTTTGAATCACGCTCTGATACCACTTGAAAGTTTGATAGGGATGTTAAGCCCTGATGAACTAGTCCCGAGGCTAACCAAGAGGGGGGGTGAATTAGTTATTTAAAAATTTGAGAGCAACAGCAAAACTCTTTTCTATGATATGCAGCGGAAACAAGTAAATACTCAACCGAAAAGATTAAACACAAATTTCACCCAAGCAGAAAATCATAGAAAAACTAAACTACAGAAAGTAATCAGAAAGAACACACCAGAATTTTATAGTGGTTCAGTCAACTTGACCTACGTCCACTCCCCGGAGCCTCCCCTCTGGGTATTGCACTAACTCAAAGTGTCTCTCCTTTTGCTCCCACAGGAAGGCGGAGAAGCCTGTACAAAAACCTCCTTTCCACCGACACGGTGAGGCAGAGAACCCAACCTCCTTTTGCTTCCTCCTGAAGAAGGCAGAGAACCTCGGACTCCTTTTGCTTCCTCCTGAAGCGGGCAGAGAACCCCGGATCTTCTTGCGAATGATCCTCTCACAAAGAACACCAACACGACGAAAGACGAAGAGCAGAGAAGACGACTCTGATCCTTGCTTGGAGCAACCTTCGTGAACCCCTCACGAACTCCCCCTCATAAGATCCTCTCTCTCTCCCAAACTCGCTCTCTCTAGGGTTTCTCTGGAAAGGAAAGTGGCAAAAGATTTTTCTTGTTCAAAGAAAAAATTCTTTTACAGGAGTGCTCTAAAATTGCCCTAAATCTCAACTGGTCAGCCTAGATCGTCCAGGCGATCGATAGATCATCCTATACGATCAGTTCAAAATTAGCTGCTTCAGCCTGGATGATCTGGCTCTTCTGGATGATCAATAGAAAAAGTTGTTCATATCGTCCTGTATGATTCTGCGATCGTCCAGGACGATTAGTGTAAATTGAGGAATTTCATCCAAAAGACCGCTCTGGTCGTCCAGAAAAACTTGTGCTGGATGACCCAAAAATGACTTGATCATCCATGACGAAAAGAATATCGTCCTGTATGATTAGTTCAAAATGTGCCCAAATCATCCTGAGCACCACTCTGGACATCCATCTGAAACACACTAGACGATCATATTCGTCCAGGACGATCCTACGATCGTCCTGAACGATATGATCGTATCAATCAAGTATTAATTACTTTCCTTAATTATTAGACTAATTTAGGCATGATTATACTGGATTGTCCAGGACGATACACGTATCGTCCGGGACGATCAGACCAAATATCTTAAAATAAAAACTTGCCTAACTTGATCTGGCGGCTGAGAATTTTTGATTTAAGCATATCATCCCGTACGATGCAATGATCGTCCAGGATGATCTACTTAATCAGACCCACTTAACTTGGTAGCCCTAATTAGGGTTTCTATTTTTACTTGATCGTCCAGGATGATGTGCCTATCGTCCAGGACGATCTGAATAAAAACTTAAATAAAAACTCTAATTCACTCAAGCTCTCCCCCTGAGTGTGTGTGTGCAAGGTTACTTAGCTAGGGGATCAGTTACATTACAATTGACTCAAGAAAAGGAAAATAGTACACTTAGACACACTTTGACCTGATCTTTAGTTGGCTTGAGTTGCACGTGATCTTTTATGCCTGAAACGGGTTAGCCGAGAAAAACACAATAGAAACATGTTTATCATCATCAAAACCAGATTTGCAACAACTCATGCATCTGATTTAGATAGTAGTAAGCATTATTTGAAATTTGAAATTACATGTCTAAAGAAAGAAAATGAATTTCTAAGTGTAAAAATTTGTGCTTTTGAGAAAAATGAAATACCTTATACTTTTACATAATTTTATGCACCTCCACCTTTTAAAGAATCTATTTCATAATCATCAAAGCATGTTTCATTCAAACCTAGGAAGAGGCACTATCACCCACATAGATCAGTTAACCCTTTTCCTAGTGTTAAATGTTTTTCTTGTGGTATGCTAGGACATATCTCTCACACCTGCACTATTCACCGTATTATACATTGGGTGTGGAGACCCAAATTACATATTTCATAGCACAGCACACATACATTGCATTCTTCTTTTCATAAGAAGGAACCCAAACTTCTTTGGGTTCCTAAATCTAACATTTGATGATTTTATAGGTGTGCTCTCACACAAGACCTCGTGAGAGCATGTGATACCTGGATAGCAGATGCTCAAGATATATGACTAGAGATGCAAATCAATTCATTTTGCTAGAGGCCAGGGCTCGAGGCAAGGTTACACTTGGAGACAACACCACCAGGAGGGTGGTAGGAGCAGGTATAATTGGTGATTCAAAAAATTTCATTATTGACAATATTTTGCTTGTAGATGGATTAAAACACAACTTGCTAAGCATCAGTCAACTCTGTGACAAAGGATATAACATCAAGTTCCTGCCCACTAGCTGTATTATAAGCTTAAATGATAAAATTATTTTGCAGGGATAAAGGATCAATAATGTCTACATGCTGGATGTAAGCTGCTTTAAAATTGATGTTTCTATTTGCTTAAAAATTACTGTTGATGAGTCTTGGTTATGGCACAGGAGATTATGTCATGCCAATATGAAAATCCTTAGGAGAGTCACCCAAAAGGACTTAGTTAGAGGTGTCCCAAAGATTAAGTTCACTAAGGACCACCTGTGTGATGCCTGTCAATTAGGGAAGCAAGTCCAGTCCTTTTTCCACTCTATTAAGGACATCAGCACCTCTAGACCTTTTGAAGTCCTTCACATGGCTCTCTTTGGACCCATTAGCCCTGCCAGCTTAGGGGGAAAAGTCTATGGATTTGTGATTGTTGATGACTACTCGAGATTCACTTGGATTAAATTTCTGTCACATAAATTTGAGTTATTTGATGAATTTAAATCCTTCTCCACTTGAATTCAGAGGAAGTTAGGTTGTGAGATCTTGACTATTCATAGTGATCATGGTGGAGAGTTTAAAAATGTGAGATTTGGAACATTCTATTAGGAATATGAGATTAGCCATAACTTTTTAGCTCCTAGGACTCCTCAGCAGAACGAGATAGCTGAAAGAAAGAATAGAACCTTAATGGAAGCCGCTAGAGCCATGCTTGCTGAGTATTCACTTCCAAAATACTTTTGGACTGAAGTGGTGAACACTACCTGTTATGTGCTGAATAGGGTGAATATTAGATCTAATCTGATTAAAACACTCTATGAGATTATTAAGGGTAGAACTTCAAACCTGTCCCACCTCCATGTCTTTGGCTGTAAGGTTTTCATTCTGAATAATGGGAAATAATCCTTAGGAAAATTTGACCCCAAATCTGATGAAGGAGTGTTCTTAGGCTATTCTAGTGTGGGGAAATCCTTTAGGGTGTTTAATAAGAGGACTTTGGGGGTAGAGGAGAAAACTCATGTGGTGTTTGATTAATCTGATCCTAAGGAGACTAGAGTTGAGGAAGAAGAAGATGTAGGAGAGATTACCCAAGGAGTTGAAAATGTAAATATGGAGGAAAGGGTAGAGCCTCAAAACACTTTGCCTAGAGATTGGAGATATTCTTCGAGTCATCCTCAAGATCTGATCTTAGGAGACCTTTCTAAAGGTGTTAGAATTAGGCATGGACTTAGGAAGGAAGTAAACCATTCTGTCTTTATCTCGATGACTGAACCCACCAACATTAATCAAGCCCTTTCTGATGAGTTTTGGATCTTAGCTACTTAAGAGGAATTGAATTAATTTATAAGGAATTATGTTTGGGAATTAGTAGAAAGACCTAGGAATTAAAGTATAGTGGAAATCAAGTGGGTCTTTAAGAATAAGATGAATGATTCTGGTGTGGTGGTTAGGAATAAGGCAAGATTGGTGGCTAAGGGATACAATCAAATTGAAGTGATTGATTTTGAGGAGACCTTTGCCCCTGTAGCTAGATTGGAAGCCATTAGGGTGCTACTAGCCTTTGCCTGTTATAAGGGATTTAAGCTGTTTCAAATGAATATCAAGAGTGCCTTTTTAAATAGGGTAATAAAAGAGGATGTCTTTGTAGAGCAACCCCCAAGTTTTGAGAGTTCTTAATATCCAAATCATGTTTACAAATTAGAAAAGGCCTTATATTGATTGAAACAGGCACCCAGAGCTTGGTATGAGAGGCTTAGCACATTCCTACTAGAAAGAGAGTTTGTTAAGGGGAGCGTAGACACCACCCTTTTCCTTAAGAAAGTAGGAGATAATTTACTCGTTGTCCAGATCTATATTGATGATATACTTTATGGATCTTCTGATAAAAAATTATGTGATGATTTTTCTAAGATAATGAGTAAGGAGTTTGAGATGAGTATGATGGGAGAATTGTATTACTTTTTGGGGTTTAGTATAAGGCAAATGGATGATGGAATCTTTCTAAATTAATCAAAATACACTAAGAACATCTTGAAGAAATATGAAATGGATAAAGCTAAGCTAATCAACACTCCCATGAGTTCCACTGTTCAGTTAGATAAGGATTTAAATGTAAAATCTATTGACCAGAAGAAGTTTAGGGGAATAATTAGAAAACTGCTTTACCTAACTGCAAGCTGACCTGATATTATGTTTAGTGTTTGTCTTTGTGCTACGTTTCAAGCTGATCCTAAAGTGTCCCACCTGACCACTGTTAAGAGAATTCTTAGATATCTTTTAGGGACCCCAAACCTAGGAATCTGGTACCCTAGTCACAGCACTTCTTTTGAGATTATTGAATATTCTGATTCTAATTTTGTAGGGTGTAGGGTGGATAGAAAGAGCACTTCTGCAACTTGCCAATTCATAGGATAATCTTTAGTCTCCTGGTCCAGTAGAAAATAGAACTCAGTTGCAGTTTCCACTGCTGAAGCTGAGTACATTACCTTAGAAAGTTGTGTGGCCCAAGTCCTTTGGTTGAAGCAACAAGTTTTCGATTTAGGATTACCTATTGGCATAATTTCTATTCTATGTGATAATACTAGTGCCATCTGCATTTCTAAGAATCCAATCCAATATTCTAGAACCAAACACATTAATATAAGGCATCACTTCATTAGGGACCACGTTACAAAAGAGAACATTGAGCTACATCATATAGCAACTGAAAATCAACTGGCTGAGATCTTTACTAAATCACTAGCCTTTGACTCATTCAGTATTTGGAGGACCAGATTAAGGGTGATTGAGATAAATGCATAACTCTGATAATTGTTGATTTCTGATGCTTTCTGTTTACTTCATTTTGCTTTAGTTTTTGTTTGATTTGTTTATCCGCTTTACTTTAGAAGTTTTCCTTTCCTACTTATTTTCGTTGTCTGATTCGCTTATCAGATTTGATTATTTCCTGCTGATTTTCATTTCTTGATTTTCATTTACTAATTTTTACGTGTCTATTTTTCCTACTTCTTATTTTTTATTTACTGCTTACTCGCTTCTAAATCAGATCACTGCTTACTACTGCTGATAAACTGGATTTCTAACTGAGAGTTTTACCTTTTTTTTTTTGTTTAAAAGCTTGTAAGAAGTGATTGACTCGTCTGGATCTGTTAAAGGAAAGAAATGTTGATGATTGTTTCTCTTTCTCTAACTCATTTAATGGTGTATTATTTCTTTTTGATAAAAATCTTCTTCAAAATTAAAAAGTTGATTTTTGAAATAGAGATCTATTTTATCTTCCTACAGTAATCTACCTCATATGAATAGTATTTTCAAAGCTTTGAATCATTATTATATTTTTCTTAATCAAGTGATTGCACTTATCATATGATGTATGATTTTTATTTTGTGAATTACTCTTCCTTATTATAGAGAGTGAGTTTTGTCATCTCTAATATCTGGAAGGTAATTTCACAGTTGAGATTATTTAACGATTATGAAGGAAAGCAAGCTTACAAAAGATGCACAAAGAGCACCAAAATGAAAAGAGGCACAAAATGAGCCCAAAGCTGAAAAGATGTGCAATATCTCCAAATTGGAAATATACATAAAGTGTATCAAAAGTTAAAAGATGCGCAAAGCGCCAAACAAATTAAAAAAGAGGCACAAAATGAGCCCATAAAGAAATAAGCTTTCTTCTCTTTCAGATCTTTAAATGTCTTAGAAAAATCCATACACCACTCAATATTTTTAAAAGCTTGAGACAAAAAATTATGATTTCTGATTCCTTACTTTGTAACACTATTATATCAGTTATTTTTCTGGAATGAGGCTTGAAAGGATCTCTTTTCTAATCTAATTTATTTTCTTCTGAATTAGACTTTTGTTTGAAAGGAATTTGAACCTGTAAGGTGTCTGAGTTAGGTGTTACGAAAGTCGATTTTCCAACTTTTTTAGATTTCAGCATTGTCGGTCTTCTTCTTATTGGCTTTTGAATTGAAAATCAGGGAAAATTCTGTTTTACTAGAGCTGATAAAAAAAAGGGGTTTTCTGTGTTATGATGTTTAGTGTTTATGTTATTTTGTCTGCTCTTCCTCCTTTTTGTGATGTCAAAAGTGGGAGTTATTTTTTGAGTTACTAGTAGTTTCTTTTACTATTTTTGTGTTATAGTTTTTCCTTTATTGTATTTAGTGTCATTATTTGTCAATATTTAGTAAAATTTGAAATGAAAAATCTTTTCTCATATGTGGGTTGATTACTCCTATCTATTTTATTTGAAACTACTAAGTAAATGTTTGTCATCATCAAAAAGGGGGAGATTGTTGCAAATCTGGATTTAAGGATTACAATTTTGATGATAACAAACATTTCTGTTCTTTGTTTTTGGTTGACTAATATTTTAGGTACAAACGATCAAATGTAGTCCAAGCCAACTCAAGATCGGGTTCGTGTGTGTTTAAATTATAATTTTTCCCTTTCTTCAGTCAAATGTAGTGTAATTGATCCCCTAGCTAAGTAACATTGCACACACATAAAGGGGGAGAGCTTTAGTGAGGTAGAGTCTCTATTTTAAAGTTTTGCTCATATTATCCTGGATGATCCAATAAAAATAGAAACCCTAATTAGGGTGACCATGTTAAGTCAGTTTGATTAAGCATATTGTACTGGACGATACATATATCGTACATGACGATAGGCTCAAATAAAAAATTCTCAGCCGCTAGATCAAGTTAGGCAAGTTTTTATTTTTAGAGATTTGGTCTGATCGTCCCGGACGATACGTGTATCATCCTGGATGATCCATTAAAATCATGCCTAAATTAGTCTGTTGATTCAGGAAAGAAATAATTTTTGATTGATATGATCATATCGTTCGGGACTATTGCAATATCATACCGAACGATACGTGTAAAATCCTGACCGTCCAAAGCATTTCACATGGACGAACTAAACTATCTCCTAGATGAAATGCCCGAGTTTGAACTAATTATACGGGACGATATAAATATCATACCGAATGATCAAGTCATTTTAAATCATAGAAAATGTTTTATGCAGGCCAAACCGAACTATATGCAGGATAATTTTTTATGTTTTGAACTAATCGTACAGGACAATAGAGATATCGTCTTAGACGATTTAGTCCTTTTAAGATTATCCAGCATAAGTTTCCCTGGACGACCAGCACGATCTTCTGGATGAAATTCCTGATTTATACTAATCGTCCCGGAGGATCGCAAAATTGTATAAGGCGATCTGAACAAATTTTATCTTCAAATCATCCAAAGTAACCAGATCATCCAGGCTGATATAAGAGTTTTTACACTCATCATACATGACGATCCATTGATCATCCTGTACGATATTTACTGACCAGTTGAAATTTAGGGCAATTTTTGAGCCCTCCTATTTAAGATCTTTTTCTTCAAATAAGAAAAATCTTTTGCCACTTTCCTTACCAGAGAAAACCTTGAGAGAGAGAGAGAGAGCTTGGGAAAGAGAGAGAGGATCTTGTGAGGGGGAGTTTGTGAGGGAATCACAAAGGTTGCTCCAAGCAAGGATGTGAGTCATCTTCTCCTTTCGTCGTCTCCTGTCTTATCAGTGTCTCTATGGGAGGATCGTTCGTAAGAAGATCCGGGTTCTCTACCTGCTTCAAGAGGAAGCAAAAGGAGTCTAGGTTCTCTGCTTGCTTCAGGAGGAAGTGAAAGGAGTTTAGGTTCTCTGCCTCACCAGGTTGGTGGAAAGGAGTTTTTGTATAGGCTTCTCCGCCTTGCTGTGGGAGCAGAAGGAGAGTCACTTAGTGTTAGTGCAATACCCAGAGGGGAGGCTCCGGGGAGTAGACGTAGGTCAAGTTGATCGAACCACTATAAACTCTGGTGTGTTATTTCTGATTATTTTTTGCACTTTACTTTTTTGTTATTATCTGCTTTGGTGAAATCTGTGACTGATCTTTTTATTACTGTGTTTACTCATTTCCACTACAAATTATCAATAGATCTTTCCTGTTGCTAAAGAATTTTTAAAACTACTAATTCACCCCCTCTTGGTTAGACTCGGGACTAGTTCATGAGGGCTTAACATCCCTATCAAACTTTGACTTAGGTCTTTTGACTAGTTCCCATACATCTTTTCTAACAAATGTATTTACCTCTTCTTGTATTGCTAGGATACAAAATTCATCAGCTAGGGCTTGACCTATGTTGATGGGTTCTATCATAGAGATAAATACATAACTATTAACCTCCCTAAGTCTATGCCTAGTTCTAGCACCTTCAGATGGGTCTCTTAAGATTAGTTCTTCATGATGACTAGATGAGTATCTTTATTCTCTAGGCAGGGCTCCTGTGGTTCTACTCTATCTCTTAGGTCAATGGCTTCTACCCCTTGAATAACCTCTACTTCTTCATCTTTTGGTTTAGATTCAAATTTCCTATCTGATTTATCAAACACCATACGGATAGACTCTTTTACTACCAAGGTCCTCTTATTAAAGTTCTATAGGCCTTATTTATAGATGGATAACCTTAGAAGACTCCATTATCAGACATAGGATCAAATTTTCCTAAGGGCAATTTTCAATTGATTAGGATAAAGCATTTACACCCAAAAATGTGTAAGTGAGAAAGGTTGGGTGTCTTATCCTTAAGGAGCTTGTAGGGTGTTATATTTAATTTGGATCTAATATTCATCCTATTTAAAATATAACAAGTAGTATTTACTCCTTCTGCCTAAAAGTATCTAGGGAGAGAATATTCAACTAGCATGTCCCTAGCAGCTTCTACCAGAGTTCTATTTTTTCTTTCAGCTATTCCATTCTACTGAGGGGTCCTAGGGGCAGAGAAGTTATGTTCTATCCCTACCTCTTAATAGAATGATTCAAACCTTTCATTTTCAAACTCTTCACCATAATCACTATGAATGGTTGAAATTTCACATCCTATTTTTTTTTGTATCCAGGTGGAGAAGATTCTAAATTCTTCAAATGATTTACTCTTTTATGCTAGGAATCTAATCCAAGTGAGTCTAGAATAGTCATCTACGATTACAAATCCATATGTCTTCCCCCATAGGTTGGCTATACTAACTGGTCCAAATAAGTTTATATAAAGAATTTCTTGTGGCCTAGAGGTGTTGATGTCCTTAATTAAATGAAATGAAGACTTAACTTATTTTCCTAGTTGGCAGGCATCACAAAGATGGACCTTAGTAATGTCTAACTTAGGTATGCCTTTAACTAGATTTTTTTGGGTAATATACCTGAGGGTCTTCATGCTTGCATGATATAGTCTCCTATGCCATAGCCAAGATTCATCAATTAGAATCTTTAAACAAATAGAATTAGAGTATTCAATGTAGTTCAAATTAAGCAAGTAAATATTGTTTATTCTTTTTCCTTTTAAAACCAATTTTCCATTTAAGCTAATCATGCATTTTGTAGAAAGAAATTTTATATCAAAACCCTTATCACATAATTGGCTAATGCTAAGTAGATTATTCTTAAGGCTATCAACTAATAAAACATTTTCAATTTTAAACTTGTTAGAATTGCCAATCATACTTGAGCTAACCACTTTCCTAGTGGTGTTGGCTCCTAGTGTTACCTTGCCTCCTGACATGGCCTCTAATGTGATGAACTACTTCAAATCACACATCATGTGCCTTAAGCATCCACTGTTCAGGTACCATTTACTCTCACTATGTCTTTTGTGAGAGCACCCCTATAAAGTTATTTAAACATTGGATTTAGGAATCCAAGTGAGTTTGGGTTCCACCTTATTCATTGATGAATGAGATGTTTAAATTCTATGATGTGATAAAAGTAATTTTGGCCTCCACACTAGATGTGAAAGTTCGTTAGGGATGTTAAGCCCTTATGAACTAGTCCCGAGGCTAACAAAGAGGGGGGGGGGGGGGGGTGAATTGGTAGTTTTAAAAAATTTGTGAGTAAACAATGATTTAGAAAAATCTTTTTGAATATTTTTAAAACCAATTACAATAACGTGATGATGTGCAGATATTCAACGATAATAGAACAATAATCACATTCACACAATCATCAACAGAAAAATAAGTGTGGAAAATAATAAGAAAGAACATACCAGATTTTATAGTGGTTCGGTCAACTTGACCTATGTCCACTCCCCGGAGCCACCCCTCCGGGTATTGTACTAACACTAAGTGACTCTCCTTCTGCTCCCACAGCAAGGCGGAGAAGCCTGTATAAAAACTCCTTTCCACCAACCTGGTGAGGCAGAGAACCTGAACTCCTTTTTCTTCCTCCTGAAGTAGGTAGAGAACCTAGACTCCTTTTGCTTCCTCCTAAAGCAGGCAGAGTACTCGGATCTTCTTGTGGATGATCCTAATACAAAACCACTAATAAGACAAGAGATAATGATCGGAGAAGATGACTCAGATCCTTGCTTGGAGCAACCTTTGTTAACACCTCACAAACTCCCCTCACAAGATCCTCTCTCTCTCCCAAGCTCTCTCTCTCTCTCTCTCTCTCTCTCAAGGTTTTCTCTGGTAAGGAAAGTGGAAAAAGATTTTTCTTATTGGAAGAAAAAGATTTTAAATAGGAGGGCTCAAAAATTACCCTAAATCTCAACTGGTCATCAAAGATCGTCTAGGACGATCAAAGGATCGTCCTGTACGATCAGTGTAAAATCTCATATATTAGCCTGTACGATCTGGTTTCTCTAGACAATTAGAAGACAAAGTTTTTTCAGATCGTCCTGTACGATTCTGCGATCATCCAGGACGATTAGTATAAATCAGGATTTTGTCCAGAGGATAGTTCAGTTCCTCTGGGGCAACAGATGCTGGATGATCTTAAAATGACTTGATAGTCCAGGATAATATCTCTATTGTTCTGTATGATTAGTTCAAAACACCCATAATCGTCCTACACATAGTTCAGATCGGCCTATACAAAACATATTGTATGATTGAAAATGACTTGATTGGTCGGGATGATATTCATATCGTCCCATATGATTAGTTCAAACTTGGGCATATCGTTCAGAGTATAGTTCGGTTCATCCAGGTAAAATGCTCTGGACGGTTAGGATTTTGCATGTATCATCCCGTATGATATTGCGATCATCAAGGATAATATGACAGTATCAATCAAATATTAAATGCTTTCCTCAATCACCAGACTAATTTATGCATGATTGTAAAGAATCGTCCAGGATGATACACATATCGTCCAGGACAATCAAACCAAATCTCTAAAAATAAAACTTGCCTAACTCAGTTTGGTGGCTGGGATTTTCCAATCTAAGCATATCATCCCGTATGATGGGTCTATCATCCAGGATGATCTACTTAATCAAACTGATTTAATATGGTTGCCCTAATTAGGGTTTCTATTTTTATTGGATCATCTAGGATGATATAAATATCGTCCAGGATGAAATGGACAAAAAATTTAAAATAGAAACTCTAATTCACTAAAACTCTCCCCCTGAGTGTGTGTGTACAAGGTTACTTAGCCAGGGGATCCGTTACATTATATTTGACTCAAGAGAAAGTGAAAAAGTATATTGACCCTGAAAC
This sequence comes from Dendrobium chrysotoxum, assembly GCA_019925795.1. NCBI lineage: Eukaryota > Viridiplantae > Streptophyta > Magnoliopsida > Asparagales > Orchidaceae > Dendrobium > Dendrobium chrysotoxum. Next base: position 35,420,533 of record CM034306.1, on the reverse strand, counting down.
ACAAATAGACTAACTCGATCTTGGACTGGTTTGACTTGCAATTGATCCTGTGAACCTGAAAAATTAGTCACTCAAAGCAGAAAGTAGAAATGTTTGTTATCATCAAAACTATAATCCTGAATCCAGGTTTGCAACAATCTCCCCCCTTTTGATGATGGTGAACATTTATTTAGTAGTTTCAAATCAACCAGATTGCAGTAATTAAAGCACATCCAAGAGAAGTTAAATTTTACCAATCATTAATAACAAGTGACATTTAATATAACAAACGAAACATAGAAACAACAAAGGAAACTACTAATAACACAAAAATAACTCCCCCTTTTTACCTTACAAAAAAGGAGGAACAGAAAAGAGAAAACAACAGTAAAAAATAATATTTTTTTTAATCGATCAGCTCCAATAAATCAGAATTATCCTTGATTTTCAATTCAAAAGCTAATAAGAAGAAAATCGACAACGCTGAAATCTAGAAAAGTTAGAAAATCAATTTTCATAACTCCTACCTCGTACACCTTACAGGTTCAAATTTCTTTCAAATAAAGGTTTAATTTAGAAGAAAAGAGTTAGATTCGAAAAGAGATCCTTTAAAGCCTTATTCCAAAAAAATATCTGATATAATAGTATTACAAAGTAAGGAATTAGAAATCATGATTTTTCGTCTTAAGCTTTTGAAAATATTAAGTGGTGCATGTTTTTTTGTAAGATATTTAAAGATCTGAAAGGGAAGAAAGCTTTTCTCTTTTTGGGCTCATTTTGTGCCTCTTTTTTAATTTGTTTGGCACTCTTTGCGCATCTTTTGATTTTTGATTCATTTTGTGTATCTTTCCAATTTGGCGACATTGCGCATCTTTTTAGCTTTGGGCTCATTTTATACCTCTATCAATTTTGGCGCTCTTTGCACATCTTTTGCAAGCTTACTTCCTTTCATAATCGTTAAAGAATCTTAGTTATGAAATTACCTTTCAGACATAAGAGACGACAAAACTCACTCTCTATAATAAGGAGGAGTAATTCACAGAATAAAAACCATACATCATATGATAAGTGCAATCACCTTATTAAGAAAAACATATTAATGATCCAAAACTTTAAAAATACTATTCATATGAGGTAGATTACTGTAGGAAGATAAAAAAAATCTCTATTTCAAAAACTAACTTTTTAATTTTGAAGAAGATTTTTATCCAAAAGAAATAATACACCATTAAGATGAAGAGAAACCATCATCAACGTTTCTTCCCTTTAACAGATTCAGTGGAGTCAATCACTGCTTACAAGCTTTCAAATAAAAATAAGGCAAAACTCTCAGTCAGAAATCCAGTTTATCAGTAGTAGTGAGCAGTGATCTGATTAAAAAAAATGTAAATCAAGAACAAGTAGGAAATCGTATTAAAATAAATACTCAAATCAGGAAAATAACAATGCTAAAATGAAAATCAGCAAAAATACAAACCAACAGGAAATAAATAATCAACTCAAACAAATAAATAATAGAACCAAAATAAAAAAAAGAAAATTCAGAAATCAACAGTCATCAGATTCATGCATTTATGTCAATCACACCCAATTTGGTCCTCAAAATGCTGAATGAGTCAAAGGCCAGTGGTTTAGTAAAGATGTCAGCCAGTTGATTTTTAGTTGCTACATGATGTAGCTCAATGTCCTCTTTTATAACATGGTCCCTAATAAAGTGATGCCTTATGTCAATGTGTTTGATTCTAGAATGTTGGATTGGACTCTTAGAAATGCAGATGGCACTGGTGTTATCACATAGAACTAAAATTGTGCCGACAGGTAATCCTAAATCTAAAACTTGTTGCTTCAACCAAAGGACTTGGGCCACACAACTTCTTGATGCAATGTACTCAGCTTCAGTAGTAGAAAGTGCAACTAAGTTCTATTTTCTATTGGACCAGGAGGCTAAAGATTGTCTTATAAATTTGCAAGTTTCAGAAGTTCTCTTTCTATCCACCCTATATCCTGTAAAATTAGAATCAGAATATTCAATAATCTCAAAAGAAGTGTTATGCCTAGGATACCAGATCCCTAGGTTTGGGGTTGCTAAGAGATATCTAAGGATTCTCTTAACTACAATCAAGTGGGATTCCTTAGGATTAGCTTGAAATCTAGCACAAAGACAAACACTAAATATAATATCAGGTTGGCTAGCAGTCAGGTAAAGTAGTGATCCAATTATTCCTCTAAACTTCTTCTGATCAATAGATTTTCCATTTGAATCCTTATCTAACTAAACAGTGAAACTCATGGGAGTGTTGATTGGCTTAGCTTTGTCCATTTCATATTTCTTCAAGATGTCCTTAGTGTATTTTGATTAATTCAGAAAGGTTCCATCATCCATTTGCCTTATGCTAAACCCCAAAAAGTAGGATAATTTTCCCATCATACTCATCTCAAACTCCTTACTCATTATCTTAGAAAAATCATCACATAAATTTATATCAGAAGATCCAAAAAGTATATCATCAATGTAGATCTGGACAATAAGTAGATCATCTCCTACTTTCTTAAGAAAAAGGGTGGTGTCTATACTCCCCTTAACAAACTCTCTTTCTAGTAGGAATGTGCTAAGCCTCTCATACCAAGCTCTGGGTGCCTATTTCAATCCATATAATGCGTTTTTTAATTTGTAAACATGATTTAGATATTAAGAACTCTCAAAACTTTAGGGTTGCTCTACAAAGATATCCTCTTTTATTACCCTATTGAAAAAGGCACTCTTGACATCCATTTGGAACAACTTAAATCCCTTATAATAGGTAGAGGCTAGTAGCACCCTAATGGCTTCCAATCTAGCTACAGGGGCAAAGGTCTCCTCAAAATCAATCCCTTCAATTTGATTGTACCCCTTAGCTACCAATCTTGCCTTATTCCTAACCACCACACCAGAATCATTCATCTTATTCTTAAAGACCCACTTGGTTCCCACTACACTTTGATTCCTAGGTCTTTCTACTATCTCACAAACATCGTTCCTTACAAATTGATTCAATTCCTCTTGCATAGCTAAGATCCAAAATTCATCAGAAAGGGCTTGATTGATGTTGGTGGGTTCAGTCATTGAGATAAAGACAGAAAGGTTTACTTCCTTCCTAAGTCTGTGCATAGTTCTAACACCTTCAAAAGGGTCTCCTACGATCAATTCTTTAGGATGACTCGAAGAATATCTCCAATCTCTAGGTAAACTATTTTCAGATTCTACCCTTTCCTCCAGATTTACATTTTCAACTCCTTCGGTAATCTCTCCTACATCTTCTTCCTCAACTCTAGTCTCCTTAGGATTAGATTCATCAAACACCACATGAGTTATCTCCTCCACCACCAAAGTCCTCTTATAAACACCCTAAAGGATTTCCCCATACTTGAATATCCTAAGAACACTCCTTCATCAGATTTATGGTCAAATTTTCCTAAGGATGCTTTCCCATTATTTAAAATGAAAACCTTATGGCCAAAGACATGGAGGTGGGACAAGTTTAGTGTTCTACCCTTAATGATCTCATAAGGTGTCTTATTCAAATTGGATCTAACATTCACCCTATTCAGCACATAACATGCAGTGTTTATCGCTTCAGCCTAAAAATATTTTGGAAGTGAATACTCAGTAAGCATGGCTCTAGCGGCTTCCACCAAGGTTCTATTCTTTCTTTCAGCTACCCCATTTTACTGAGGGGTCCTAGGAGCTAAGAAGTTGTGGCTAATCCCTTGATCCTCATAGAAGGTTTCAAATTTCTCATTTTTAAACTCCCTACCATGATCACTATGGATGGCCACAATCTCACATCATAACGTCTTCTGAATCCAAGTGAAGAAAGTTTTAAATTCATCAAATGACTCAGATTTATATGATAGAAATCTAATCCAAGTGAACCTCGAGTAATCATCAACAATCACAAATCCATAGACTCTCCCTCCTAAGCTAGCATTGCTAATGGGCCCAAATAAATCCATGTAAAGGACTTCTAAAGGTTTAGAGGTGTTGATGTCCTTAATTGAGCGGAAAGAGGAGTGTACTTGCTTTTCTAATTGACAGGCATCACACAGGTGGTCCTTAGTGAACTTAAGCTTGGGAACACCTCTAACTAAGTCCTTTTGGGTGACTCTTTTAAGGATTTTCATACTGACATGACATAACCTCCTATGCCACAGCCAAGGCTCATCAGCAGTAGTTTTTAAGCAAATAGCAACATCAGCTTTAAAGTAATTTAAATCTAGCATGTAAATATTGTTGTCCCTTTTTTCCTGCAAAATAATTTTGTCATTTAAGCTTATAATACAGTAAGTGGGTAGGAACTTTATGCTGAAGCCTTTATCACAAAGCTGGCTGATGCTGAGGAGATTTTGTTTTAGTCCATCTATAAGCAAAATATTATCAATAATGAAATTTTGTGAATCACCAATTATACATGCCCCTACCACCCTCCTGGTGGTGTTGTCTCCAAGTATAACCTTGCCTCTAGCTTTGGTCTCCAGTGAAATAAACTGATTTGGATCTGCTGCCATATGTCTTGAACATCCGCTGTCCAGGTACCACATGCTCTCATGAGGCCTTTTGTGAGAGCACACCTATAAAATCATTAAACTTCAGATTTAGGAACCTAAATAAGTTTGGATTCCTTCTTATGAAAAGAAGAATGCAATACATGTGTGCTGTGCTATGAAACATATAATTTGGGCCTCCACACCCAATGTGTACTACGGTGAACAGTGCAGGTGTGAGTGATATGACCTAGCATGCCACAAAAAACATCTAATGCCACGAAAAGGGTTAACTAATCTACGTGGGTGATAGTGTCTCTTCCTAGGTTTGAAAGAAATATGCTTTGATGGTTTTGAATTAAATTCTTCAAATGGTGGAGGTGCATAAAACTATGCAAAAGTAGGAGGTGTTTCATTTTTCTCAAAAGCACTAATTTTCAGTCTTAGAAATTCATTTTCCTTCTTGAGACTTACAATTTCAAATTTCAAATAATGCTCATCACTAGTTAAGTTACATGCCATGGTGTCTAGTTCTTTATAAGCTTTTTTCTAAATCAACATGTGATATTTTTAATGACTCATGCTCAATAATTAGTTTAAAATGCTTTTTGTTCAATTCATCAAATTCATCAAGTAAAGACATGAGATTGCTATCAAGTGTAGAATAATCCTTAATCATAACATCATGCTCTTTTTGCAAATTCAAGAAATTTAATTTCAGGCTGGCATGGGTTTTCTTATGTTTCCTATACGATGAATGAATTTTCTCAGAAACATCTAGCAATTGATCATAGGTTAGCTGACATACCTCTTCTTGATCATACTGACTAGGATGATTATCAGCCATCAGACATAAGTTCGTAGTCTCCTCTTCAGTTTTAGTCTCAGAGGAGTCAGATGCAGAATCTGCCCAGAATGCTTTTTGAATCTGCTTCTTGTCCTTTCTGAACTTGGGTTTCTCCTCACCCTTCTCCTTAATTGGGTGAGCCTTAAGTGTAGGATAATCAGCCTTTATATGTCCAGGCTTCCTGCATTCAAAACAAACAGTATCAGATGAACCTTTAAAATTTTTCACTGCTATTATCTTTGTTCCACTTCTGAAAGTTCTTGTATTTCTTCCTTAGAAAGCTTTTGAATTTCCTAGTGATTAAGGCAACATCATCACTATCAAACCCAGAAGTATCAGTATAGTATCGTTGGCCTTCAGCGCCATAGTTTTCTCTTTCTTTTTCTCACCTACATCAAGCTGTCTTTGGTTCACTCCATGCTCGTAAGTAATGAGTGATCCAAGTAAGTTATCAATAGAATAGGAATTCAAATCTTTAGATTCAGTGATTACTGTTATATTGGCATCATAGGAAGAAGGAAAATATCTCAAAATCTTGTTAACTTTCTCATAATTAGTAAGCTCTCTTCCTAAGGCATGTAGGGAGGTGACAATTTGAGTGAACCTAGTATATATTTTAGAAATTGATTCACTAGGTTTCATGCGAAGGAGTTCATAGTTGTGAAGCAAGATGTTCAATCTAGATTGGTTAACTTTAGATGTACCTTCATAAGTAATGCATAATCTATCCAAGATTTCTTTACCAGTCGTACAAGTGGATACATGCATGAAATCTTCAAATTTTAAAGCATAAAAAAAGTAGTTCAAATATTTTGCATTTAGTTGTGCTAAATCACGATCATCAAACATCCATTTAGTAAAAGGAAGTACATTTTTAATTCCATTCACAAGTCTATGAGGTCCTTCATAACCATCTTTAATAAGCATCCCCATGCGATAATCAATAGATTGTAAAAATGTGGACATGTGAGATTTCCAAAAATCAAAAGGTATGTTATCAAATAAAGGTAGACATGTAATGGAATAACCTTCAGCGGTGTTTCTATTCCCATAGTTAGCCATGGATTAGATTCAATAGTTTTTCAAAACTAGATTTTATGAATCCCGCTCTGATACCATTTGAAAGTTCGTTAGGGATATTAAGCCCTTATGAACTAGTCCCGAGGCTAACCAAGAGGTGGTGAATTGGTAGTTTTAAAAATTTGTGAGCAAATAATGATTTAGAAAAATATTTTGAATATTTGTAAAACCAATTACAGTAATTTGATGATGTGTAGATATTCAATGATAACAGAATAATAATCACAATCACACAATCATCAACAGAAAAATAAGTGCGAAAAATAATCAAAAAGAACAAACCAGATTTTATAGTGGTTCAGTCAACCTGACCTACGTCCACTCTCCGGAGCCTCCCCTCCAGGTACTGCACTAACACTAAGTGACTATCCTTCTGCTCCCATAGCAAGGCGGAGAAGCCTGTACAAAAACTCCTTTCCACCAACCTGGTGAGGCAGAAACCTAAACTCCTTTTGCTTCCTCCTTAAGCAGGCAGAGAACCTAGACTCCTTTCTCTTCCTCCTAAAGTAGGCAAAGAACCTGGATCTTCTTACGGACGATCCTACCACAGAACCACCAACAAGATAAGAGACGATGACCGGAGAAGATGACTCAGATCCTTGCTTGGAGAAACCTTTATGAACACCACACAAACTCCCCCTCATAAGACCCTCTCTCTCTCTCCCAAGCTCTCTCTCTCTCTCTCTCTCTTAAGGTTTTCTCTGGTAAGGAAAGTGGCAAAAGATTTTTCTTCTTGGAAGAAAAAGATCTTAAATAGGAGAGCTCCAAAATTACCCTAAATCTCAACTGGTCGTTAAAGATCGTCTAGGATGATCGAAGGATCATCCTGTATGATCAATATAAAATCTCATATATCAACCTGGATGATCGGGTTTCTCTGGACGATTAGAAGAAAAAGTTTGTTCAGATCATCCCGTACAATTCTACGATCATCTGGGACGATTAGTGTAAATCAGGAATTTCATCCAGAGGATAGTTCGATTCATCCAGGGAAACTAATGCTGGACGATCTCAAAATGACTTGATCATCCAGGACGATATCTCTATCATCCTATATGATTAGTTTAAAACACCCAAAATCATCCTACACATAGTTCGGATCGGCCTGCACAAAATGTGTTGTATGATTGAAAATGACTTGATCGGTCGGGATGATATTCATATCATCCCGTACGATTAGTTCAAACTAGGGCATATCATCTAGAGTATATTTCGGTTCATCCAGGTGAAATACTCTATGGGATCTATTACATTATATTTAACTCAAGAAAAAGTAAAAAAGTACATTGACCCTGAACCACAAACAGGCTGACTCAATCTTGGACTTGCTTGACTTGCAATTGATCCTGTGAACCTGAAAGTTTAGTCACTCAAAGCAGAAAGCAGAAATGTTTGTTATCATCAAAACTATAATCCTGAAATCTAGGTTTGCAATAAGATATGTCCTACGGTGGATAGTGCAAGTGTCGACAATGTGACCTAGCATGCCATAAAAGTAATACCTAACACCAGGAAAAGGATTCACTAATCTATATAAGTTATGGTGCGTCTTCCTGGGGTTATATGATGCATGTTGTGTTGATAAATTTTGCCACTATGCTAGAGCAAGTGATGGTTTATTATTTTGAAGTGCATTTATTTTTTCTTGTAGGAATTTATTCGCACTTTTTAAAATAGACACTTATATTTTTAATGCATGCTTACTATCATATATCTCTATTGCACATACCTCTAGCTCCTTGAATAAATTTTCTTGTTCAACATATGATGTTTTCAAGGAACCATGTGCACTAGATAAATCAATATGCTTCTTATTTAACGCATCATATTCATCAAATAATGTCATGTGATCATTATCTAAATTTGAATACTAGGTAATCAGACTAGCATGCTCTTTTTACAAATTAGAAAATTTAGTATTCAAGTTAGCATACATCTTCTTAAGTTTCCTAAATGAATCATGATTTTTTTCTAAAATAATAAATAATTCATCATAGAAAAGTTGACATACCTTATCTTGATTTGATTGATCAAGATTATAGTTAGCTGTAAGACACAAGTTTGTTACCTCCTTCTCTGCTTCTGGTTTCGATGATTTTGAGGCGTAGTTAGCCCAAAATGCCTTATATGTCCTATTCTTCCCTTTCCTAAATTTAGCCTTTTCTTCACCCTTCCCCTCGACTGGGTGAGTTTTCAAGTTGGGGAAGTCTGTTCGGAGTGTCCTTGTTTCCTGCATTTAAAATATATTTTGTCAGATGATGCATTAAATGTCTATTATTTTTACCTTTATTCCATTGTTGTTAATGACACCTTGGCTTCCTCTTTAAAAATCTTTTGAATTGGTGGGTCATCAATGTAATGTCATCATCCTCCTCCGCTACAGAACTATCACTATCCGAATCATTCACTTTCAAAGCCATAGTCTTCTCCTTCTTCTTATCACCTGCATCATTTAGTCTTTGACTCACGTCTTGCTCATAGGCAATGAGTGACCCAAGTAAATTGTTAATAGAATAGACATTTAAATCTTTTGATTCAATAATTATAGTAATTTTAGCATCATACGTACTAGGCAGGCAATGTAGGATTTTATTAACTTTGTTATAATTAGAGAGCTCTCTACCTAATGCATGTAGGGATGTCACTATCAATGTGAACCTAGTGTATATTTCTGATATTAACTCACTAGATTTCATGCAAAATAGTTCGTAATCATGTAGTAAGATATTTAACTTAGACTATTTTATTTCACTATTTCTCTCATATGTTATACATAGTCTATACCATATTTCTTTTCCCATAGTATAGGTAGATACACGCATATAGTTCTTATATTTCAAAGCACCAAAAAAATAATTCAGACACTTAACATTTAACTGAGCAAATTCTCTATCCTCTTTACTCCATTAAATATACAAAATTTTAGTTTTAACTCCATTGACTACATGTGATGGAAGAGAATAACCACTTTGTATCATATGCCACATCCTAAAATTAATTGATTGTAAAAACAAAGACATGCGAATTTTCTAAAAATCGAAAGAGATGTTTTCAAATAATGGTGGATGGGTTATTATATAACCATCCGTAGTATTTTGGTTACCAAATTATTCCATTAGATCTTTTCTTGATGGTTTTAGAATTAAAATTTCAAGACCCGCTCTGATACCACTTGAAAGTCCGAGGAGGTTGTGAAACCTCAATGAACTAGCCCGAGGAGCACCAAGAGGGGGTGAATTGATAATTTAAAAATTACTCAATAGAAATACTATATATATATATATATATATATATATATATATATATATATATATATATATATATATATATATATATATTAGAAAATGAATTTAAAACTAATCTTAATAATTTACTTAGAATTGTGTGGAAGCAATTGAGAATTTAAAATAATTTTTCAATACATACGAATTATTCGTTTTGTAAGCCCCACCTCCTTTTTCTCCCTCTTGGAGAAGATAGAGAACCACAACTCCTTTTTCTCTCTCCTGGAGAAGGTAGAGAACCTAGAGGACTTAACTTTGATGCCTCTCTCCCAAGGGAAACTTCTAGGACTCACCAGGCCACATGAGGAATTAAGGTGCAAGCTAGCCTAGAGCAATCGTATAAACCCCTCAAACTACTTCTCCCTCATGCTCAACCTCACCTTCTTCTTCCTCTCTTACCCAAGAGCTCTCAAGAAACCTTCTCTCTCAGAGTTCCTTCAACATCCAAAAACTCCTCTCTCTCTCTCTCTCTTTTAAGAGCTTATTAAAGCATTGCTAAGTATTAGTCTTTAAAAAATACTAAAAGTTCAAGTTGGCCATCTCTATTCATGCAGTACGATTTGTATTCATATAGCACGATTAGTTCAAGAACTAAACCCATCTAGTGCGATGCAAACAGTATGATTATGAGGTTTTCCAGTATGATCTGCTTAATTTCTCCATATTCATATAGGATGATTGAAAATCATTTCTATCAATCATCCCATACTATTCTCATCATACATTATGGTTAGTTGATTCCAATAGGTCATCAGGTATTATGTAAACATCATACAGTTTGATTAGTTTAAAAATCATAGTTTTGTTTGGTATGAACTTTGGGATGACAAAATTTTTATCTCAGTCAATCGTACGGTGCGATCAAGATCGTATTAAATGATCTTCTACAATTAATTAAATCATAATTTAATTAACTAATTTTGGGGGATAATTTAAATAAGATTTCAAAATTTCATGCAGTATGATTAGGATAGTACAACATAATTAGTTCAAAAAAATATTTTTCAAATTTCTTACTTAATCTATCTAACAACTAGGGTTAACAGATCAAAATGTGTAGTACAATATGATAAGCATCATATAGTATGATCAATTCATTAAAATTAATGATTCAATTAGTTGTTTAAAACCATTTTTTGAAAAACTAATCGTATAGTATGATTGTAAGTCGTATAGTATGATTAGTTCAAAAAAAATTTATCTTAAATTTTCCTAATTCCCCCTATGTGTGTGTGCAAGATCACCAATTACATATACCCTTATATGGCCAGACTCAAGAAATAAAAAATTATAAAAAAAGTTAAAATTATAGATTATTTAACTTGACATCCTATTTTATCCAAGCTTAAGTCTTCAGTAGTCTTAACAAGTGTATGTTTTCCTGAAATTTTAGTGCACAAACAAAAAATAATATCCAGTATTTAGACTAAGAGAAATAAAAAACTCAGTCAATAATATTTGTTATCATAAAAATCAGAAGCTAGCGATCCTAGATTGTAATATAGAAAGTCTTTGGGAAAGAGCTTAGCCATACTTCATTCATTTTCATGATAGAACTAACTAGTGTAGATCAATCCCTCAATGATGAATTCTGGATCATAGCCATGCATGAGGTGTTAAATCAATTTGTTAGAAATGATGTATGGGAGTTGGTTAATAGACCTTCCAATTAGAGTGTAGTTGACACTAAATAGGTATTTAAAAATAAGTTGAATGACTCTAGATTAGTGATTAGAAATAAGGCTAGATTAGTAGCTAAAGGGTACAATTAAATATAAGGGATAGATTTTGAGGGGACCATTACCCTTATAGTTAGATTAGAAGCTATTAGAATCATTCTAACATTTGAATATTTTAGAAGGTTCAAATTATACCAAAAAGATGTTAAGAGTGCATTTCTTATTGGGGTTATTAAGGAAGATGTTTATGTAAAATAATCCCAAGGTTTTAAAAATTCTTCTTTTCCCAACCATGTCTATAAATTGAAGAAAGAATTGTATGGATTAAAATGAGAACCAAGGGTATTGTATGAGAGACTTAGCACCTTTCTCATAGATAAATCATTTATTAAGGGTAGTGTAGACACCACCTTATTCCTTAAGAAAATAGAATTTAATATACTCATAGTTCAAATCTATGTTGATGAAATACTTTTTGGATCTACAAATGAAAATTATTGCAATGAATTTTTATTTATTATGTGTAAAGAATTTGAGATGAGTATGATAGGATAGCTGAGCTATTTTCTTAGAATTAGTGCCAAGCAAAGTGATGATGGTATCTTAGTCAGACTAAATATATTAAGAAGATCTTAAAAAAATTGATATGGAAAATTCTAAGAGTATAAATACACTAATGAGCTCAACCATCCAACTAGATAAGGATACAGATGGAAAGTTGGATGATAAAAAAAAGTATAGAGGAATTATATGATCATTATTATATTTGATTGCTAACAAACCTAATATTATATTTAGTGTGTGTCTATGTGCTAGATTTCAAGCTGATCTAAAAGAATCTCATATTATTATTGTGAAGAGAATTTTTAGATATCTTATTGGCACCCAAAACATAGGTATCTAGTATTCTAGATGTAGCACCACCATTGAAATTGTAGGATATTCGGATTCAAATGTTATTAGGTGTAGAGTAAATAGAGAAAGCACTTTTAGAACTTATCAATTTATAGGGTAATCCTTAGTTTCCTAATCTAGCAAAAAATATAATTCTATGGCATTATCCACCTCTGAAGCAAAATACATATCTATAGAAATTTGTGTTACTCAAGTCTTATGGCTAAAACTATAAATCCTTGATCTTGGACTTTTTGTAGGCACTATCCCTATTATGTGTGATAACACTAGTGCAATCTTTCCAAAAATCTAATTCAATATTCCCAAACAAAACACATTGATAATAGACATCATTTCATTAGGGATCTTTTAGCAAAGGGGACATAGAATAACAACATGTGGCCACTAAA